>WUWR02000203.1:0-164247 GCA_009982885.2 Hyles vespertilio
CCGTATTTTATAATCCGTGGAGAGCTTTATGGAATTTTTACTACGTCATTTACTTTAGTTACATAGTCCGGGTTTAAAGTTGGAAACTTTGACAAGGAAGTTATCGGCTTTGCAAGCGTCATACTTTTAATCACTGTAAGATATAATAAATAGTACTCGTTGATATTGATATGAATACAGTCCACAAATATAACTCGTTTTCTGCAAATCCAAAAATAATAAATATGTAATTCAAGAATATTTCCTGAATATGACTATAAACGAATTCAACCTTGTTGTACCTGAATGTAACGAACAAGGTTTAAGCTTCGAAATAATTGTATCAAATATTCTTTTATTATTTAAAAGAATTAATAATATATAATAATTTAATATATTTTGTGCCATCGCATGAATTAACACAAAAGGTATGTCATATTTAATATGACAATCATACGTTGATTCAGTATGTGCCAATCGTGTTGTGCACAATATTTTACCAACTAATATAAATAGCGGCTGACTATGTGCAACACTACCTCATAAAATTTTATAAACTCGTTTTGCAACATGCCAACTGGTTTTTAAGTGGACAGACATATTTTTTTCTTTTCGTTGAACCATTATAACTAGAGACACAAAGTATATTTTTGACATTAAACAATATAGGATATACCTTATAGAACCCGGACATTTTAGATTGTTAATTTGTTGGTAACGTTACGGAATCCCAGGTCACAATTTTGACTTTTTGTCATGTATGAATTATACCATTATATTTAACATGATTAAATATCTCTATGACAAGTCAATAGCACATAATCTATATTTACAAAATATTTGTATAAATAAATATAATAAATTCTTATTTTATGGTATAAATTAAAATCATTTAGATTTTTGGCAGTCTTATTTATTATTTATAACTATTTGTAGTAAGTAAAATGTTATTCAAATGTATTTATTTTATTTATTAAATGCTTTATTGTACACTAAGTTAACTTAATTACAGAACATTATATTCATAGTGCAAATGCAATATGTAGCAAATGTATGTACGACCCTAGCGATAATACAAATATCGCAGATTCAAACAGATTGTCATCTGAATGGCCGTTGTTATCTTTCGACATGATGACTCTTATTAATCAGACAGTGCGCACGTGCGGTGTTGTTCCGGGCAAGAATCACAATAGAAATAATATAAAATTACTAAAACTATGACAGCTTCATATATAGTGAAGTACTCTGTACAATTATTGATAGATTCTTCGACATTTCCATTGGTAACTGATAACTCACAAGACGTCATGTTGGTCTATAATTTCAATAAAATAAGTGACCTGTTTGATCTCTAATATAATATGTGTTTTGAAACTGATGACTTCACACAAAATATAAACTTATTATTATTATTGTGTTATTACACTTTATTACACAAAAAAACCAATGTCACGAGAAATCTTCTTTAATATTATTACTATATACACTTTATTACAAAAAAAACACATACACAAATGTGCAAGTGGCGGTCTCATCACCTAAAGACAATGTCTTACAGACAACCACAAGATGGATTTCAGAAAAAGATAAAAAGGGGACTAACTCAAGTGTAAATGATAGAAGCTAAAAAGGAAAAAGTATAGTACATACAAATAATTGAATAACTTATTCCTGATTCTAGTGTTATATTGAAGGCCATTTTTCCAGCATATAGTTTTTTGTATTGCCGCGAATACGCATAGTATATTACGATATAGATGGATTCTAACATAATAAATTATATAATATAGTTATATTTTAGATACTTTTCACACGATGACTAAAGTTATTGTAAATGACTATAGGAATGGTGGCCTGTTATATTATTCATTTCATTATTATTTATATGTACATTCCTACGATAAATAATTGACAGATATCAGCCCTTGCTTATCACTATACGGCTTTCAGACTTTAGTTATAAAATAACACAAAGGATAGATTGCAATGCTGAAAATTTGTTTCAACTCAATTTTGAATTAGAATTTAAAATGAAAAAATAGAAAAGTTAACTGACTATCGCATATGGTCATATAAAATGATATTCAAGGAATTGTAAGCCTTTAGTAGACCGGTTTGAAACTGTTGAATTTAAGCTATTCGTAAACCTAAAACCATAGATTTCCAGAATTCTTTGTCTGTGACGCAGAATTGATCGTTTAACTTTCTCCGAAAATATTTTACACATTTTATAACAATACACATGTAGTTTTTTTTAGGAATATTCATTGTACATTCTGTATCAGCCCATATACGTCCCACTGCAGGGCACGGGCCTCCTCCACAATCGACAGTGCGATTGAGAGTGGTTAGGCCATATAGTCCACCACGCTGTCCTAGTGCGGGTTGGCGGACTTACATACCATAGAAATTCTTATAAATCGCTATGGTATGCAGGTTTCCTCACGATGTTTTCCTTCACCGTTTTAGTGCGTGGTGATTGACTATCAATACACACATGACTCCGAAAAGTCAGAGGTGTGCCCTGGGATTCGAACCCGCAACCACTGTGATTATGTGGGCAGCCGCGTCTAGTCCGTTTACTGTTGGTAAACGGCCACCACGCACTTAACATTGGACATTGCAAACGTACATTCCAGTTAAGTAATATATGTATTTATGGAAAGAGAGTTAAATGAAGTTTAATTCATGCATTATTGCTTAGGCAGAATCATTTTACAATGCAAAAATTGTGGTGAACCATTAAAGAAAAGAAAAAAAACTAACCAAATATTCATAGCTATGATGTCCTAAATTTATACTAGCCGTACTCAGTTTTTTAAACCTCGATCAAACCAAGTCCTCGCAGTTTAGTAGACCTCATGTAACCTAGATAGGATCCAAAAGCGGGCCAATACTATGAGGGCAATTCTAGAAAAAGAGAGAATATTACGTCTTGTACACATATATATTATGATTTGTAATTCAAGTTGGAATCTCATTTTCTAAGGAATGCGTTTGACGTTTGATCTCATATGAATGTATGTGAAACCGTGATAAATTAATAATGTATAACAAAATAAGGCGGCTCACACAAAGTCAAGTTGTCAGAACCTCAAGTTATTTGTTACAAACACAATTAACCAACGTACAATTTCTTTAGCAATACTAACAATCAATGTATAATTGTTTTTGCTTGAAGATGACAACATTTAATGTTCTTTTAAATACAAATTGCTGTATATGCAAGATAGTTGCTATGCACAGATTGCTGTTGAGTTACTGAACTATTGAGTTCGGCAGCTTGATACTCCGGCTTTAGCTATATGAGCCACGTACAAAATATACAGACGAACTACAACATACGCGTGGGCAGATTATAGCGATAAAATATGACGATATCTCAAGTCACTACAGTTCATGCTTGTGGTTAGAAGAGGCCTGAATAGTTTCTTCTTTAAGCTAGTAAATAGTTAAAGATTAAAGTGCGGTGTTCAAACGATTAGTTTTTACATCGTAATTGCGAGGATCCTATTAACATAAATAATGTTTTAAATTTTAAGTTACTAGGTTGAATTGAGTTAAATATCCATAAAAGGCTCTAAGAGCGTTTTTAAGCCAGTCCATCATTCTCTGCGGTGCACTTATGTATATACGTATAGTATAAATACAATTAATATTCTATGAAACTTGAGGTTTCAAATTATTATATACTATAGTGGCTCGGCCCGGCTTTGCCCGGATGCATTTACACTTTATTAAAAATATTTCATCCGTCTCACCTGTACTCGTCACTTATTACTGTGGGATAAAATAGGATTCTAATAGCCGTAGAAACTTTTCAAATATGTCCTGTATTTTCAGAGCCTATTCAATTATTTTTTTCTTTATATATTACTTATATTTAGATTGAGTCCATTTTTGTAAAATCCTTAAATAACTTATTGTGTACAATAAATAAAAATTACAACAAAAACTTGAGATGTGTGATTTTAGTAAAGCAGTGAATCCTATTCTATTTCGTTGAATGAATGTTATTGTAAGGTAAAATCAATCAATATAAATTGAATGCAAAACATTGACAGTTAAACTAGTGTCCTTTAATGCAAGCAGGATACGAACATCGTTAAGTTTTTCTTGCAACATGTAATTATGGATGTATAACAAGTATATAATTTATGATCAATGCAATAAACAGATGATTGATTGAGTTTCGATGTTATTTTATTATTGGCGTTTCTGACGTTCCATCGGGGAAAGTGTCTCAGAACCACTTTTATGGACGTCAACGTGAGATTACCTATATGTATTTATTCCGTTATGTCATTATTTTACCTGACATTACTCTAAATAACATAGATATATGTTAATATTTGTATATCATGCAGTTTATTTGTTCAACAGCTCTTGCCACATAATGAGTGAATTGTGAAATTTGTAACATTCATTACGAGAATTAAACGTAAAAGGAACATAATTTAGGTATGTAAAAAACAAGTTTTATTTCCTGATCGCTTAAAAACTGATATCCGCTCTCAATCACCGTAGTGAAGATATTTTAATTGCTTCTAAACTGACTAACGGGCCCCGGTAAAAAAGTTGTACCAAAATTGACACTTTAATGCAACTTGAAAGCAAGCCCTCATCTACATACTAAAATAAGACTTTCATTATATGTGATCCTGTTGGTAAGAATCAAACAAGTTTTCTATATATTTCTTTATCATAATGCTCAACAAATTCACCACAATGTACCTGATAGCGTGAGTAATGGTACCACCAATACTGCAATCTGAAAAAATACTACTCATATTTAACATATTATGTCTTATGCAAATAATTGACTATTTCAAATGTGATTGCTTGATTTTACAATGCGATTATTTCCACCCAACTCACATCATATTTATTTTTATTTCAGCATTTCACTAATACCTTTAACCTTACACACAATTGTTTTTGAGTTGTTTTGAATAATAGGATGCTTCCTTAAACATTTACAGTAACTTTAAAAATATCTACAATTATTATTCATTTACATTATATTATGATAAAGTATTTTAACTTTTACTGTTGTCATAAATCAATGTTGATTATTTGAACCATCAATTAAAAATTCAATATTTTAACGTATAAATTAGAATCATAGAACTACAAAATATTGGAATGCAAAATAACATTATACATATTATTTTTTTCTGCTAATAATATATATATGTATATTGAGAGTAAATTAATAATTCAACTAAACTTCTCACTATTATTTCATATACATAAAATTAAAATATTTTGCAATAAACCGTGAACTAAAAACAGGTCTTGTTCTAGTAATCGTATATGATTTGTGATTATTTTATCTGATGTTAGACTAGGTTCGCCTCCTCTACCATTGACTGCCGGCAGCCGGAGTTCGATTGCACACAGGACGGTCCGACGTCCTGCCTTGACTTTTGCCCAAATTTACCGGCATGAAATCAGGGTCAATATTTTATTTTTATTATATGTTTGCAAGAATTCCTTATCTCAATTCATATCGCAGATTAAACTGCCGGCTATATGTATAATTGAATTACCAACTTCGTTATGTGTGTGCCAATGTCTGTAGTTATATTAATATGTGTTTTATTGTAACATTAACTACAACAGTAGCAGTAAAGATCTTTGTATAGGTAACTAAACATATTTTATACCGTAGAAACATAATATAGAAGACGATGTTGATACAAAATAAGAGTTTACTCAAATAAATATCAGATTAACATATACCAATGATCTAACTATAGATAATAGTAACTATTTAGTAGAAAATAAAAATGTGTAGTCCTCATATTTCTTCGAACACCACATTGTCACACGATTAATTGATGCGGCTGATCAGAACAAAATTTTAAATTAGAGAAAAGGTAAATCCGTATACCAATTACATTGCATATAAGTTATTTATTTTACGTTGCTATCTAATAACATGACGGTTGAGAATAACATAGAAGGGTGGAGGTCTAAAGTTAACCAATTCTGACTATATTTATGTGTTCTTTCCGAATGATGATCGCAAACTTAACTGTTTTGCATCAACATTTACACACAATATCACATTTATAACTTTGCATTTTGTGAGTATATATCTCGATCACAAATGACGGAAATTCAACGTGTTTTGCTTCACCGTCGGTGGGATATTTCAACACAAAATACGTGTACATATTCTGCTAGATACTGCATTCATTTTAGCCACAGTAATAAATTAATATTAAATCGCACACAGTAGTACAAGCTATTCATGTTGCTTTTTTTAAACTGGTACAGAATTCGCAGTATTATTATTCTTGCAAATAATGTTGTGTTTAGATCCTAAATATTTTTTTGTCTCAGAGCAGCCAAATACAAGCAACAACTGAATAAATTGTGAACTTGTTAACAAATTGTTCTCGCAACAATTTATTTAATGACAAATAGTTGTAATACAAAGATACATACAAAGATTTGTTCCAATGTCTTATCAGTCGATATACACACAGATAAGCTTTACATTATTCCCGTACGACGTGGTACTTGCCTTAGTTGGGGCTTGTTTAGACCTTTCGCTGTTGTACAAAATAATTACTATTATATTACATTCACAGGCCTTAAATCACATATAAATTTATAGTCGCACGACAAGTATATTGTTTCCTGAAAGCATTTTTGTTCTATTAGTGTACAATTAAATAAATTTGCGTCATGAAACCTGCACGACCACTTTTCCTCAAGCAGGTAATTCACTTTAACTGAACATAAGTACTTTTTGTGCAAATATGTAAAAAAGCATCGGGTCGAAAACCGCGAAACCTTAGTAAAAAATTTTGCTGAGAGCTATGCCTGCGGTTCGTGGAGCCTTATCGTCTAACCAGATACATGAGCATTTAACTCAACGTCCACACTAGCCACCAAACTGACATTCAGTCCATACCCTGCCGAATTACTGCACCACACGGCATTACCAAATATCTAAAATACCAGGACGCCTACCTGATATAGCTACAACCATTACAGCTCACTAATCCTATACCTCTCGTAAATTATAATATTGCTCTCCTCAAATAAACTCTAATGTCCATAAGCTAGCGAATCGTACCTAATATGGCTCACGTTTCAAATTAGAATTTATATTCAAACACCGTTCGGCATCCGGGTAATCTCACGGTGCAGTGCCGTCATCTAACCTAGGAGTTCTCTCTTAGGTTAGACGCTAATATCAATATGCTTTTGTGGCATGCAAGCAATAAATTTGAACTCGAGTGTATCATTATGACGATTTGAAATATAAAGACGTGCCTCGGCTATCCACGATTACATTATTTTTACGTCGCTGAGTATATAAATAATTCATTGGAATCCGCGTGCCGATGAGATAATGCAATCTTTTATTATATGATGTGAAAAGCACTACTCCGCCGACCACAAGTAGGTGATAGTTAATGTGCACATTATTCATTATTCCATTCATTAATTCAAATGGTTGCAGCCCCGAGTACCAACGGAAGCAAAGGTGCATTTAGACGAGACGATTTGCCGTAAGGTGACTTTCACCTTCGTCGTAAAATCATGCAACATTCCACGTACACTCGTGCTATGCACGTCTGCGTGGGACCAACCCAGAAGCCTCAAGTTCACGTACATGAAAATCATTTCACATATCTGGGCCAATTAATGTTTACAATATTTGATATATAATTATTATTATCTTTTTATTTTATAAAATCCACGTCTTCAAAAACTTTTTAGATTTGAAAGTCTCCGCAGCGCAGTGATGTTGGCTCGTGGTAGGTCTTGGCTGTATATTTTACAGCTGAGGGTTGATTCTATGTAATTTGCTCACATGTTTGATATCAGTGTGTCAGAAATAAGTGTATTTATAACCTATAGTGAAAATATGGACAAAACTTTACAAAAAATATTAATTAATAGTTAATGTATGCATTAATTAAATCAATGTTCAAATGTCTCAGTACAATCCGATCTAACAAAAACTATAAAAAATAAAAGTTAAAATATTATTAATAAAACGACAAATGATGTTAAATTATTTACAATAAGAAAATACGAGTCTACATTTTTTGTATCTTACCTTTACTGTTGTCGCTGAAGTGATAAATAGCGTCTTTATACTCTGCAACGAAAAAATAAAACATGGTTATTACGTGTAATATATTTCAACATGAAGACGAATTAAAGATAATGTTTTGCCATCAACAATATAGCAATGGATCCCACTGACGAAAACAAGGATCCTAACTTAATAAATATTATTAAACACTGTAATCTTCATTGCATGACATTACCCACAATTTATTTTATTTTTATTTTATTTCATTTATTAGGGACAAAACGTTGTATGTTACAATAACATATTTAGTTTTAAACATAAATTAATATATATAAACATACAACCCACACAATGTCTACAGATTAACAAAACAATAGTCCTTACTATGGGCGTTCTCTCGCATTTGCGTCTAACCTTTTAATAGAAAGCTATAATAAAGAATATCTGATGTTAAATAATAAGTGCGGTAAGCTATAAATATTAATACAATCGTGACCTTATAGTACCTATTAAAAAGACGTAAATTATGTACTAAAAGGCACGACAACATGTCTACTACGCACTTGCTCAGTGGGGGCAGTATGTCCAGTTGGGGTTTCCACCGACTCGACACAGCTATATAAATAAATAAATAAATAAATAAATAACACCAACAGTCACATACATAGTCCTGACCCCACATTAAGATCGAGTCTTGTGTCGTGGGTATCAGGAACTACGACTTTTCGGTCTCACAAACACCAGACCCGGAAGAACTATTGTGGGCCGCACAAACATTTCTCTCGGTGCGGGGATCGAACCCCCGCGGCCTCTCGTTTCACAGGCAGCGTCTAACCGCCTGCGCCACGGTGGCTATCATCCGATATATACACAATAACCCGTACCTTCGATCCACGTGAGTGGATCAATATGACGCGTACTTACAAGTGTACGGCGGCCGCTTTTAGGCATTCCCAATATTCTACACCAGCATTTAGACCTTAATCCACCACGCTGACCCTAATGCGGGTTGGCGGAGTGCACATACCATAGTATTCGTATAAATATCACTATGGTAGCATGTTTCCTCACGATGTTGATAAACAATCGGATTACACATTCAGGACATTATAAGGAGTACTTATTGATGCATATACTTGTCACAACTACATTCCTACACGTATATTTTCAATAAAGAAATATCTCGTGTGGGTACATAATAATGTTTTTGAATTTCTCGTTATACTTTAGACTCTCGTTTATTGTGCTGACTTATAAAAATACATAAATGTGACACTACAAAAATGAAATCCGATTTTGTTATCAAAAAACACGAGAATTGCAACTAAAATCGTGCGATGATTTCTGATTTCTTCTACATATGCTGGTCGTAATGGCAAGATGTATCGGCCGATCCGTTTTTAACGAATAGCAAATTGTTATGAGTATGGGAACCAAAAGCAATTGGATGTGAAATATAATAACAGCTCAAGTGTGAGGGAAACATTTTTGTGATGATTAAGAGTCTTGGTCATTTTTACATTATGAATTGAGAAAGTGTTCCATTAAAAGAGGATTATGCATTATAATAGTGTGCATGCAATAAGTCTAGAAATCATTATAAACGCTATGAATAGAGGTAAAACGTTTTAGAAGTTTTAATAGTGGACATTAAATGTACGTACAGACGTGTATATAATGTACGTTATTGCGTGTAAACGAATACGTGATTGCTAAAAGGTTGTTTTGCTTTGCATGCTTCGAAACTGGTGCAAAACAAAGTGTGTGCAAACCGCAGAACCAGTCCCTGCGGACAGGAAGCGGCCTCGAGACCTGCGTACTCCCCTCCCCCGCCCCGCACCCCGCCGCGCCGCACCGGGGCCCCCCTGGCCCGCGCTCCACACCCTCGGCCCCTCACCTGCCAAACAACCACCTGATCAGACAAAGGTGTCCTTCAGTGTGTGACGCACGCGGTGCATTGCACTAATAACTAGTAAGCCCATTTCATGTCCGGCAGGTAGCACGCTACACATATACATACTACATAATACAGATCGGGCAAAAATTCTACATAATTCGTGACATTGCAATATATTCATTTCTGTGCTCCTTGCTTTAACGTATTCGTTTTTGACTCTTCTGGTTTTGTTGAAACAGTATGGTTGAATAGCCTCGTGATTGGTTGTTAGTCATCCATCATATTTTACGGACAAATTGTATTGGCTAATCGAAAAATACTTTCCTAAGGGAGAAAGTCAAAACTGTAACCTGAAGTTATTGTATATGTATTGCCAAAATATCTCGAGTGCAACGAAGCTAATGCACGTAGATGCACGAGCATTGAGTCATCGTTAAGGTATTCGGATGTATTCAAATATATTGAGAGACCTCAAATGAAAGTATAGCAATGGAGTAGTATTTTTTGTACAAAAAATACTATGTCGAGACCGGCACCGAGTATTTTTGTCATATAGATATTATTGCAATCGTGACTGAAATGTAACTCTAAATAGACTTTAGGTAGAATGATGCCGTGTTGAGAGTACAGGCACGCAGCAGACGCGGGCCACACCGACTCGACGGCTCAGTGGCGTGGCGATGTGACGTGGCGTGGTGCGGCGTGGTGCAGTAACACGAGTGGCCGCGACCTCACACAAAGCGAGTCCGCACTCGGCGGCGGAGCACGCCCCGCCCGGTCTCATCGGCCCAAAGAAACGATCTCATAGAAAGTAGAGCAACTCATTTATTATTCAGTACAGCGGTCGGTGCGAGCGAGACGCTGTCGCGAAACTGGATCATTAAAATAAAATCCGATTTTCGAGCGCAACTCCAGCGAAGTGAAATAAAAGTTTCCGACGAAATTGCTCGAGTTATTCCAAAAAAGGCACTCGAAACGCCTCTGCGACGAGATCGGCAGATACAAGCGCGAGGTGAAACCGACCGCAATAGCCTCCAACATGCACACGTCGCCTTAAAGCATTGCATCGCCGCCACACCATCACGCCGCCACGTCGCCACGTCGCCACACCGCGCCGCGCCACGACACAACACGCTGAACCATACCGGCCACATCGATTCTACACAACAAGTTGTACAATAGCTCGGCATGATGTATGCACTAAAGTCGTTGGCTGATAGGTCACTGAAATTCCGGAAACCTGAAGTCCTTTTTGTTTAAAAACTGATTTTCTTTCCGCATTTGTGCGATCGTTTTCACTCCGAGAACTAAGCCATTGTGTGTACATTACGCAGCTTAGCGTTGCATTAAGCGCACGATATAATGCACCTCTATAATCATAGTCACGAGTCACGTTATCCGCACGCGCATTTGCTATGTAAATAACACCATGCACGACATTCCGACATACAACAAAATACACATTAATCGTACTCAATAACATCACACCCGTAAACGCGTTTCATATTTTTCTTGCTAAAAATAAAATCAGTTGCAAAAACTGAATGTTCATTACGAACGGACACGTACTCCGGTTTACATTCCGAGAGTAAAGGAAGCCGTACCGACGATTTCTGTCATTATTGAAGAAATTCCCTTCAGCATTACTGTTCATTAACAGCCAGTTATGTCGACTTGATTGACTGATATTTTCAGTTGAGTGCATATCAATTGCACGCACAGCACACGAGAGAAAATTAAAAACTCCCCCCTTTCGTAACAAAGTCCTTTCTAGCGATTATTGTCTGTGACCATAACTTACTTTAATGTCGTAAGCACTTAATATCATTATGGACCATAAAGTGATTTCGAATTGTTGATCTCACTTGAATTAATAAAGGCTGTACCTACATCGGTAAAATTTCGTTTTTTAATGATACTAATAAAATCTTGTGTAATTAAAGGCTGCGATATACTGGTCATTTTTATAGCCCACATATATATGCATACGTAACTTTTATATATACATAAATAGATCAAAGTTATGTTATTATTGTATGACGACAAAAAATTTAATGGTATAGTTTATATATTACTGAAATATCTTTCCCTATCACTTTTTGTATGAAAATAAACGATGAGTGGCACTAGTGACTACTATACCTGTTCAGGGATATACAGGCGTGAATTTATCTACTTGAGTGTGTACATAACTTATTCTTCGGAAAGTAATGCAGTTTCTAAAAAGGATTTCACAATTAATATTTCATTGTCAACAGATTTTCAATAGCTTTGTCTGACTCATAATATATGCAGCCATATTTATGATTCCACAATTTACATGCACCCAACATAGTGCAAATAGTGTTATTAGCTCATATATAATATTTTATTTTATTTGCTGGAGTAACGAGAAAACTATTCAATAACTAAAGCAAACTTCCTGCATTTTGTATGCGTTAATGTTAATTATTACGAGCAATGTTATGTACCAATAAAAGTTCTCATTTACATTATTGCTCGATGAAACTGCTCACTTAAGTGCTAGTACTTAACGAGTCCACCCTAGTGGAACTATATCTATAATGAAATATTCAAAGATATATGCAACCCACCAAGTATTTAAAAAAATAATGAACATAAAATATCTAAATTTAAAGGTTCCTTAAATAGTAAGTCAATTAAATCATAAAGTAATGGATTACAAATGTTTTAAAGAACCGCTTGAATTAAATACTGTAAGACCTCTCTCACTAGGCAAGGCTTGTCAAGTGAGATGTCTTAAAAAAAAACAAGTAAAAACACTGCCGTTATCGTCAACAGAAACTTACATTTGTCTGTTATCATATTTAAATTAAGTCTAGAGAACTTCGGGGAAATCATAATTTTCATCTGGTTACGATGGAGTTTTCCACAAAAATAAGTCACAAAGGCGCCAAACATAAATGTAATTCATTTCAAATATAAGAATATTTGTTGCGTGCCTTTGCTAGGCATTGCCCCCCTCTAATATTAAGAGTTTCAGGCGTCAGTACGACCTGCAAGACTTTTCATATCTTAGAATTTCTTCGTAGAGGGTTCAGGTAAGTGGATTTCCGCACTAAGTATTTTCTTCATCGTTAAAGTGATACGACAGCGATTGGATGCATAAAGCAGTAGACTGGGGTCTGTAACGTACCTTGTGAGAGGTCTATTTCTACCTGAGGCTGATGATGTATGAAAGTTTTTTTTTAATCCT
The DNA here is from genome assembly GCA_009982885.2 of Hyles vespertilio. NCBI lineage: Eukaryota > Metazoa > Arthropoda > Insecta > Lepidoptera > Sphingidae > Hyles > Hyles vespertilio. The sequence continues at coordinate 13,162 of WUWR02000203.1, forward strand.
CTTCTTAATTTTTGGCGACATTTACACCATGTCAACCCTATCATATCCTAAAATTATCTTACATCTTAATTTAAATGATTCAAAAATTTGAAAATTGATATAGCTGTTTTAGAGAGAGGCTCTGATAGGACCGTTTGAAACATCCCAACATCTAATAAATTAATTTTGGAGGCATTTATCAGAGAATCTCTTACAGTCTTCGTCTTGACACACTCCATCAACAAATGTTGGACATCTTCTATGGTGCCACAATCTGCACAATTTTGAGTAGCACTTTTTCCCATGAGGTATCGGAATGTATGAAAGTTAAAAAATAAGATTTACGAAATATCAAAAAACCAACTAGGTTATAGTTCGCTCAATGTAATTTTCAATATATTTTATAATAAAAAGTTTCTTTTTTTACTGCAGAAAAGGGATTTTGAATGTTTCAAACATTACTTTAAAACTCAACGAAGTCCATAAATGATACGACAAATATTTACCTCAATCCCTTTTTTAAAGCAAAGAATGACTCAACAATCGATGTTGCCTTTTCATAAAAGTATTTTGGTAATTTCGAAAAGTTGCTATACTTATAAGTATGTACGGGTTACGTGGTTTTGTTTCATAAAACCAAGTAGCTCAGCGCGACTACCCGTCGAGGGAAACACGCGAAGCCGATCAAGATGTCATGTCAATCATGCGGAGAAACGGACCCGAATTCGACTTACTCTTTATGTATACGCTCACTTTTTATTAAAGATGTGTATTAGGTATCAATCAATGTTTTTGATAAAAGTTTGTAAGGTTTCATAAATCTTCGGCAATTATACACATTTGTCAAAAAACACACTAATTTATAATTACGTTAACATGCAACGTAATTGTGAATTGGTTTTATAATATAGTATATTTAAAACTTTCGAAAAAAGATAAGTATTTTTTCATAGGCAAATAAATGTGTGTATGAACTAAAATATTAATCAAATTATAACAAATTATATTAAAATAATTTAAATGTATTATTAAACTTCGAACGTGCAAAGAACACTTATTTTTATTTAAAGTATATAAACTATAAATACAAAAGCAACATAATGTGTACATATTATTAAAATAAAACCCGAATTTCGAGTAATTCAATATGATTACCTCATAATTGTTAAAGTAATGTTGCTGTAGGTACGAGTTAATGCCGATCCGTTTATTGAACTTTCAATAATTTTATTTCACGCTGTTATATCTGAATCTCGGACTACTGGTGTCTACAGTGGTTCAGTAAATTTGTTTACACTTCGAGTAAGACTTGTAGGTATTATATTTTTTGTATTACACTCTCTCTTGTACACTTGGCAAGCTTTAAGGATATCCGCATGTTAAAAATAAACAACATGATTGATGATTATGTAAAATATGTCTACTCTTTACAATAACAATTATTAATAGTAAGTAACAAATTTACTTTCCTGAAATTAAAATTCAAACATATACAAGTGACACACTTGTATGATAATAATCAACGGTTTTTATGGTAGCTACACATGTATAGAAAATATCCACACTTTAACAATATAAAATAATCAAAGAAGTTATAACACTGATAAAATACATTTATTGAAAGTATTACTAAAATAAATACGCAGTGTAAATGCACTGTTGTGTTTCGGTTTGAAGGGCATTGAAGCCAGAGTAACAACTAGACATATTGAGACTTAACATGTTATATCTGAGGATGGCGAGTGCAGTGGAATGCCAATCATTGCTTTGTATTTCAAGGTGTTGTTTGGTTTTGCTACTGTTCATGAGCGGTCGTATCTGATGTTACTGTCCGAGAGGCAAGTTCAAAGTTTCACCGGTAAACTATTTATCTCGATAATTGTTACAACAAAGCAAGAACCCAGTCATAATCAGTTTTTGCCACAAATGGTGTTTAGGGCTCAATTATCTGATAAGCAGCGGAACTTTTATAAATACATCGATAATACAGATGGAATCAACTATTGATTATTTCTTATTCCTCTTAACATGTAAGTATATTGCTCGACTTTAGTAAAGAGTGGGCAGTAATTTTATGAGTTCAAAAAATATGTAAAAGCAAAGATTCTATCACTACTTAGTCATCAACTTCAGGATCTCCACTGTTGAGCACATACCTCGTTTGAGAATTTCAACAGTGACCTACTGGAAGCGCCCCGCATGCAAACTTCATTGTATTACACTTGAAGTATGAAATGCACTTTTTATGTATAGTAAAGTGGTGTCTAATTCTCGCTTCTTAGACTTGCTATTGAGTAGATCTGAGCCCTGCACTTGGACTTATAAGGCTGATTTAAAAACAACGAATAATTGCGTACATTACGCTCAATAGTACCTGCAGCGAATTGTACATAGAGTATTCAGCGAGAAGGGACAGTATTAACAGTCAATCACAACGCACTAAAACGATGAAGAAAAACATCATGAGAAAACCTGCATACCATAGGGATTTCAAAGAATTTTTATGGTATGTAAGTCCACCAACCCGCACTAGGCCAGCGTGGTGGACTATATGGCTTAACCACTCTCAATCGTACTCTTGATTATAGAAGAGGCCCGTGGCCTGCAGTGGGACGTATAAAGTCTGATACAAATTTAGAGAGAGATAGTTATCTCAGAAATTAGGATTTAATAAACATAATACAGCTTTTATATCAGTAATTGCCGTGGAGTACTGCAAACATTATAATCTACGCATTACGCCGGCTTTATAAAGTCGGTGTTTTACATGCAAGTGAGTTATTCACAGATGATATACACGTATCATGACATTACGAACACATCCGCCATTATGCTGCAAATGATCAGAATCGAACTGGTCACGAAGCTGTGCTCTGTTCTATATAAATATGCACTAACATTGTTCTGCGTCCGGCTTGTTGCATAATATCACCGAGTAACTACTACCTGCCGCAACAACGCGGCTGTTATGTGCTGTAGCTACTATCATAGATAAAATAATAATTATCTCCATTGCAAAAGGTCACGAAGTGCAAAGCAGATCGCCTACTCAACTTATATTAAGGTGTGAATAGATTTGTCCTTCGTGCATAATTTAAGGATGCCACCGCGCTTTCATTCATACAATAAGTATATCTTTATTATTATATCTTTAATGAATACTTGTTTTTATGTGACTAGATACGATAAAATAGCTTCCTTTACCAAAAGGAAGGACAAAGGTGAGTTTGTAAATGTCATTATTAATTTTAGAGAGAACAGGTTTGAAATTTAGTACCAACATATCTGTACTCTGTAGTATGTGTCATAATATACGGTGTAAATCTAAAAGCGTTCCAGTATTTTTGTAACAAGATATGATCGCCGTACCAGACGAAAAATTGCAAAATTTTATGATATCGTTAAATAACTATTTGTTAATTTTGATCAGTATCGCTTAGTCGTTAACGTAATGTTTCCTAATTGATCATATTTAGTGAGTTAGAGTTAGTGAGATATTTCTTGGATTTTTATTGTTGTTTAATTTACTTATAGATCAGTGATATAAAAAATCATTTTTACTTGCTTTTGTCAGATTGGTTCTGAGAGTTAAATTTCAACATTAAGGTTTATTTTTAATTTTATACCAATCTGACAGTAATTATATTACCAAGTCGACTACAAAATATAATGTACAAACAAAACATAGTGTTGTTGATGTGGGCGCATATGCGGCTTTGCGACCGCCTGGTTTATTACTACAATATAAAACTGAAGAATAATAACAAATTCCATTCTGAGTGAGAGTAATACCTACAAATACATTTAGAGAAGCGTTTTATATAAATAAACATTTTAACATAAACTTTTGCATACGCCATTGCTTACAATAAAAAATCATCAGAATGCCAAAGATCCGCTGCAAATTTTTAAATTGCAACATGTCATAGTGCTTTTGAGGTCTGTGTTCAGGGGTAAAGAAACACGAAATCGTCATTGTGATATTGTTAAGATTCACAGTAATACATTATGAAATAAAAAGCAATGCTGAGGCACATGCTTGAATCTAGAAATATATCTATAGAAACTAAATTATTAAAACTGTGACTCTCGCACATTAAACCTAAAACCACTTTTCTGTGCCTACCTGATCTTTTGAAACTCAACTTTATTTGTCCATCTAACGGTAGGCTCGCCACCTATCGAATTATATTGCGAACTCCTACCGAACCCTTCTGGGAAAAAGGCGTGACATTGATGTATATACACATATGCTAAAAAATCAACAATTATTAATGTTTTATTACAGTAATAATGAATTTCATAATTCCTAATGACATCTTCAATGGCATAGCCTCATATTGCACGGACGTGATTATGTAATAGTTTGCAGTTTGCGTCTTTATGTCGATGTCTGTTTTTTTAAATTTCCATATGTCTGTATTTTTTATTAATGTAAATCTAGTATTAACTTGAACATTTTATGGCCATAAAGAAATTAATTCAAATTTAAAATTGATGTTATATGCAACTCAATAAAATCACTGAGCTATTAGTAAATTTGTTTCGAAAACCATGTAACTTTAAATATATAATTGTGTATATTTTTAAATCGTATTCTAACTTATGTGACAATATCGATATGAAAACTTTTAATAAATTCAATAGAGCTAGTTCAATTGAAATTATTTAATTAAACATTTTAATTATATGAAAGAATGTCATTGTATACAGAGTTGACGACAATGATGATTGCCCGACTATACTAATGTGTTATTAATAATACATGACTCACTGCCGTTATTTTAATTGAACTCCCTTTTTTAATTACAAATTATTTATTGCCTCATATTGTAGTCGTTTTTTTACGGGAGGAAAGCTGTATAGTTCCTTTTCCAGAACCTTAGAGGAAGCTGATTTATGCCTGTGTCACTGTAACACCCAACAGTCACATACATAGTCCTGACCCCACATTAAGATCAATTAAGTGTTGTGTCGTGGGTATCGGGAACTACGAGAAACTTTTCGGTCTCACAAGCACCCAGACCCGAGACAAATACTTGTGGGCCTCACAAACATTTCTCTCGGCGCGGGGATCGAACCCGCGGCCTCTCGTTTCACAGGCGGCCTCTAACCAACTGCGCCACGGAGGCTGTCAAACTATGTTGACTTTTTAACCCGGCATGCTTCCGGTTATTACAGTCGGACCGGGTTCTCAATATATCCTACACCATCATACAGGGTAATAACCTACAGTGACCTTCACTCGCATTATGGGGGAGCATATGCGAGTGCGGATATGCCAGGTATATGAGAGTTTTATAAAAACGCGAGAGATTCTAACCAGTGAAAAAATATACAAATGTTATATATAAACAAATAACACTTTCATTGGGTAAGCTGAGCCTATGTTGATCACATATTTTTCACTTAAATTGTAATTATTTTCAAGTAAATTTCAGTGAAATATTTTTATACTAGCCACATTTGTAACCCTTGAATAATTGGAAACACTAATGTCCTATAACTTATGAAAACATTATTTTATAGATGATTATAATCTTAGTTCACGTACAGCCTCATCTAAGTAGTTATCAGTAATGGAAGCGTCTGCCTTGATGCGTGTATGTACATATTAATTTTTTGTCGATCAATAACGGCAGGCGTCATTGCTGCAAGTACACACGCACTTAAGTACATTTTTCATATTGATAAGTTTTTAAAATCCTAAACAGCCATTAACTTTTGAAATCAATTTAAAACTTGCTGAAAAAAATATGCACGGTTCTTTTATGTTTTGAGAAGCATTCGAAAATGGTAAACCGGGCCCAATTACGCGGCTATCTCCTTGTACGCGTCATGTGATTTATAAAGGCTCGTTTGCTGTAATGTAGACATGCCCTTAATGGGTAAATATAACACCGGTTTTGGAATTTTTGTTAACTCATCTACCAACCAACCTATTAGACTAAATCCATACTTGATGAGTCATGCAGGATTTCAAACCTATTAGTTTTTTTTTTTTATTGCGATGAATGCGAGATCTGCTTGCCATACGCCCGATGGTAAGTGATACGACCGCGCATGAACGGTAGTAAAACCAAACAACACCATGAATTACAAAGCAATGCTTGGCATTACACTACGCTCGCCATCCTGAGACATAATACGTTAAGTGTTATTCTATCCATTACTTACTCTGGCCATTATGTCCTTCAAACCGGAACACAACAGTGCATTGACACTGCTGTTTGTAAAATAGACTATGCGGTGGTACCTACCTAGGCGGCCTTTCACATATAATATGCCAGCAGTAAAACATACGTTAGGTCATAAGTTCCATTACTAGAGGAATTTACTTTATTATACTGGGTATCTCAAGACTGCTACTGATAACGAAGCCGGGTGGTAGTTTTAGTGACTACAAATACAATGCACCTTAAAATTTCGCAAAGAAACGCGACAGTTATTTTTTATGTTTTTTTAAATATCGTCATTTTTGGGTGGTAAATCTACAGTTTTTGCTAAAATAATAATTTAAACTCTTTTATACCTTAGATTATTTTTGAATAACAGGGTATACACTATTATTTTAGGAAAAAATGCATTTACCACCCAAATAGAGTCATAGGAAAAAATTAACAAAAAAAAATGTCGCTTTTTTTGCAACTTTTTCTGTTGCATTCTGTCTGAAGTCGCTTAAACTACCACCCGGCTTCGTTTTCGGTAGCAGTCTTGATATACCCTGTATATCATGAACTACATACATCACATGTTGAAGTGTTATTATTTGTTTAGCAACAGATGAGAGACAATGAGATGTGACTCAATTGCTGTTACAAGTATTGACAGTATAGACAATAGCAACAATACGTACGTGCGCGGCGCGGAGTGCGCCTGTACCGACCGCAGCCGGATGTTCCTCACAACTCGCCAAATGCACAATCACACTAACACAAACTCTCACGAATTTTTCTCCCAACACTTTCACATCTTCCACTAATTATTATCCACTTTATCGGGCATCTTCAATTTGATTTACGTCTGACACAGCTCAATTGGTACACTTTTTCTTTTTTTAGATAATTTAGTTTACTTTAGGTGGCCAATCTGTAATCCGACCGAGTTGAGTCCGCATTCGCGACAATGCGTTGCATGAGTTTGTAGCAATTTCCAAATGCGCCGCCTAATTAGCTTCATAGTAATAATCTATTGCAGCTATAATTTATCGGAATTTTTCGGACGTAATTACAGGTGTGCGACGTGATCAGTAGAGTCGTCGATCGTTAACTAAACCTAATATTTAGCAGTAAGTTAGAAAGTTGCATGAATATTACAAAGTTAATTTGCAGATAAATTATTCGTTTATATTTTTATATTCTTTTGACGTTGACCAAAAATAATTTTCAAAATAATTATCTTAACTTTTAGTTTTTGATTGTTCTATAACAGGTTGATTTTTTTAAGATGTCGAGCTATTTGAAAATGATTATAAACCAAACTTCTAATTTAAAAAAAAATATAGCTTGTGTAGTACAAAAGACTTGAACGCGCTCAGCAGAACTACGCGCTTCGCTTACCGCGCGTCGCGTTTCAACTTTGTCTAAATAAAGCGATTTGATTCACGCATTTCAAATACATAGCATAATTCAAAGCATCGGATACTCACATACACTATTCACATAATGCCATCTTATAGTTATTTGGTTATAAAATGCGCTGCGAACATTTATCTTCGTGTACTCTTTGTGAAGTCGCTGCATCGCATGGTAGCCGTGTATGACATATGGATTTAAATCGCTTATTCAGTCTTTCTCTGGGAAATAATACATAAACGCATCAACAGAAATGTACAGACAGGCTAGGTTATGCTAGTGGCATTTACGTTTTCTCCGAACATTCCCTGCATTACCAATCATTTGTACGTAAATGCGGCGAGTACCAACGTACCATCAGAGGCAGTTAACTGACAGTGATAGGTGTCAATGACCTTTAGCTAAATGCAAAATATGTACATCATACTGCGCTCTTGGCAGGTCATCATTTAAATTAATAAATATTAAAGTGATACACATTACTACACGAGTTACACAACACACCACTGAATATATACATTTTATCGCAATATTCTTTTAATAAACTACCGACTTTAATAATCTATACATCTATACATATAAATAAAATTGAAGTGTCTGTTTTAAAAGTGAAAATAAAAAAAAATGTCCTACTACATATCGTTATATACACGATACCTACTCCGAAAATGATGTTTAAATTTTTTTTGTCTGTCTGTCTGTCTGTCTGTTTGTTCCGGCTAATCTCTGAAATGGCCGATTTTGACGGGATTTTTTTTTTGCCAGGTAGCTGATATAATGAGGATTAACTTAGGCTACATTTATTTTTGAAAAAGTTAATACAAGTACTGAAAATAAACGCGTAACGGGAGTTTACCGCCACTCGCTAAGAGATGGCGCCACCGTAGAATTAAATCACGGTATGGTGTCGTTACAAAGGTTGATAATTAAATAAAAATGCAAAAACCAAAAAAAACTAATTAAAATAATTAACTTTTTTGTTAAATTCCACGCAGACGAAGTCGCGGGCACAGCTAGTTTCTAAATATAACAGGTTGCCTGAAGCTTTCATTGCTAGTTGTTGACAGACAATATGTTACAACAAGCTAATCATAATTTAAATTCGATTACAATGCATGTTCTACTCTAAGATGAAAGAATCATGACTGCGAATACTTAAATGCTATTCATACAAACTATTTTAAACAAGCCTTTTTAACTCATTACTGACAATATAATTAAAATTAATCGACACATTGAACCAACAAGACATCTTAAACGATTTTATTACATTCATTTAGACTATGTTTAACCTTTGTACCAGGTTGCTTTAATGAATACGCGATAAGTGTGGGTATGGTCACTTGGCAATCAATAATGATGTTTAATGCCGAACTATTCGTATATAGGCATCACGCAGTCTTTATATAGCGCGCGAAAAAAATGGATAATAATATTGTTTAATATCATGAATTCAACTAAGCTACTTAGTGCGTGGTGTTTTGTTTGCCTGTTGGTAAACGGACTAGACGCGGCTGCCAGCATGTTCACGGTGGTCGCGGGTTCGAATCCCAGGGCACACCTCTGACTTTTCGGAGTCATGTGTGTATTGATAGTCAATCACCACGCACTAAAACGGTGAAGGAAAACATCATGAGGAAACCTGCATACCATAGCGATTTATAAGCATTTCTATGGTATGTAAGTCCGCCAACCCGCACTGGGCCAGCGTGGTGGACTATATGGCCTAACCACTCTCAATCGTGCTCTCGATTGTGGAGTAGGCCCGTGCCCTGTAGTGGGACGTATATGGGCTGATACAGTACAGTACAACTAAGCTACGTCTCCTGTATAAACACTGTATTATACAAGAGTATATTGTACACTTGTTTTGAAAAGAGCATCGCTAGAGTTTCTTGCCAGTGCTTCTCTGGCGAAAACTGCCTTATGGACAAAGTGTGGAAGTGAAAAAAAAAGTTACTGTATCTCAATAATGTATAACATTTCACGGGTTCAATAAATATTTCATTTCATTTCAGTCCAATAACAACTTACAGTTTTGAATGGAATAGTCAGATGATATAATTATGGCTTACACAAAACTTGTTAACCCTAAATATAGCGAAAACCTCATTTTTACAATTTACAAATTCCCGTAATGTTCAACCTGTTCTGGATATTCGAATTCACACTTGTGAACTTCTTGATAACATAAAATGTAGATGTCAAGCTGTTAATAAGGTCTCCTCTGTTAAATATCTCGGTGTTATGCTAGATGAGAAAATAACCTGGAAGCCGCACATTGATATGATTACTGCTAGAGTCAGAAAACTAACATGGGTTTTTAGAAACTTAAGGTATGTGGCTGACTTGGAACTTTTGCGTAAAATATACTATGCACTTGTTCAATCAGTCATTGGTTACTGTATCTGTGTTTGGGGTGGTGCAGTAAAAACACATATTCTACTTCTTGAAAGAGCACAACGCTCCCTTCTTAAAACAATGACGTCCAAGCCATTTCGATATCCTACAAATAGCTTATACGAATTATGCCAAGTATTGACAGTTAGACAGCTCTTTGTTTATCAAATTGTTACGAAAAAACATTCTACAACAACGTATAATCCAAATAAGTTAAGACACAAACGTACTATTATAAACGTTATTGATACACCAATATGTCGCACAGCATTTGCAAGACGTCAAACCCTTTTCTTATCCGCATTTTTATACAATAAACTAAATAAAATAAATAATTTTTATCACCTACCGCTTCTCAAATGCCAATCAATATTGAAAAACTGGCTGCTTACGTTAAATTATAACGACACAGAAAAATTGTTATAATAAACGAATGCATACACACACACATTTACACATACACACACTGACACTTATACACACACATGCACACACATAATTTATATTTATAAACAGTCTATACACGCGCTCTCATGTACATGGCGATTCAAAATAAAATAAAATAAATTGTTAGGGTTTTTTTGCATGCACCCTTTTCAGTTTACGTTTTATTACTATTTATTATATTTCATTTTTATATCATTAGATTTATTTTATTTATATCTTAAGCTTTTTGTTTTTTGTTTTTAGTATTATTAGTTATTGTCTTTCTTACATATGAATTAATATTAATTTTACCTTAAATTTATGAAACGCACTCACTCTGTAATCTGTTTATGTTAAGTTGGCATAAATATTGTTACGACACAAAATCAGGCCAGGAGAATGGCCCTGACTCCTGACATACAGGTTGTTTTCTACCTAGTTCAGGAGACAGTAGCTTCAATGTTTTTGTTTTTGATTTATTTATGTCAATAAAGATTATTATTATTATTATTATATTCTTACTTCGCATTTTTCTATATGGATAGTAAAGTACATATTTTAGCCTCGTACATATTTATTAATGACCTTATTCATAGACAGTTTTAAAACCTAGTTTAGTTATTGAATCTTTTTGTAGACTCATAAGTCGTTTTAAGGGGACAATACATTCTATAAGAAAAATAGCTTTTAAAACTGTGTAGACAATTAAAGGCTTTCAGAATAAGGCTGGAAATATCTACCGAACAGTTGAATATAGCTTATTTAATTGTCAATTCTATGATTTTCCTCAAGTCTAAATGCAATGCAACTTCTATAAGTTAATTTTCATATCAAGATAGGCAGTCAAATATAGGCATGTATGTGCGTGAACTATTGGAGCACCGATTGACGTATCAATCACATTTTGAACCCTAACCTCAGTACGAGAATGTTAACGTATCTAATCTGTTAGAATAAATCTATTTTACCAAACGTAAGGTATTATAAGAACACCAGATTATAATCGACGTTCGACATTTTGCTTTAGATTTGCACAACATCAGCAGCCCCAATGTAATTGCAATAATATAGTTGCGCTTCGCAGCGGCCTTTCGTCATGACTTTCTTTCGTTGTCTCTTTCAGCGTCATCGTCCGAGCACTGCGTGTGATGCAAGCTAACATTAGCCGTAACACAACGTCGGTGCGCAACGCCACGCCACCCCTCCACTCCCGCCACACGCACGCCACCGACCACGTCCCCTCCAGTCAATCATTACTCGAAATTCCTCTCGCGGTGGCGTGAGAGCAACATCAAACGAATCGTGATGTGTCTAGATAATAGCACGAGTTCTGTTTTTATTTAAAACAACTAACTATGAGCAATCATGTTGATTTGATGTTATTTCAGACTTTCTTTTTCAGCCCGCAAATAATAAGACATAATACCAGAGCAGTAAGCATAAATATAATGCATACTAATAACTCTCGTCATTAAATGCAATAGGTATTTTTCCATTGAAGTATCTTCCTAGCATGGAGGTGAACACGTTTGGGTTGGGTTAGTTTTTTAGAATAACGATGAGATGAACTGACACACTTTGTAAAAATTAATGAACGGTTGAGTATCGCCAGCTACTATGTATTAAGTTTTTTTCCGTCTTTGATCGTAAAATTCTTCACATAATAATCTGAAGAAACTCAATCTCCAGTGAAATTATCAATCAAAAAATTCTCAAAATAATTTTAATAACATCAAAGCAATTCAAATTGATGCTCGATAAAGCAAATGTATACACATTTCCCGCCTTATTACAAAACGTGGTTTATCTAAAAACTTTAGTTTAAATCGCAATAAACTATGGTTTATATGAAATTCATATTACAAAAAGTGGTTTAACGATAAACCATGGCCTTTTTTATGGTTTATCGCTAAACCTGACCGCCCCCTAGTTTAACGGTGGTCTAAATCGTAAACTTTCAACTATTTCTTTTGGATTTAGTGTCTATTTCATCGTATAATGTTACTTTTACTCTAAAATTGATATTAATATGATGAATTTGTTCGTTATTAAGGATTTTGAAGCCTTTGAGCGATTAAAAACGTCATGTCGGCCCAACAAAATACGTCTACGCGTCAAACCCTGTTTTAATTTTTTCCGATAAAATATACGCATAAGGATAGGTTTACCAAACATTTTGCAATGTAATCATCCATATAATAATGATGGTTTACTCACTTTTTTCTCACTACTCAAATTCATAGACCATTTTTCATTTTGTAGGTCCACCACAACACGATATTATTAAATTAGATTACTATGTAATTACCTAAGGGACAATTATTTTATATCACTTCACTTCACATACTTCGTTGACTAAATAGTAAATGCTAAATGAACTTATTTTAACTCGCGATAGTTTTGTTTATTGTTATGGTTTCTTGTAACGCGCCAGAATGTTATGTTCCATCACACGTGTTTGGATGTGTGACTAGCAAATATAACATGAACCAAATGAAAAAAAAATTAAATTATAATCGATATACCAACCAATATTGACATTCTAGCAAAATGTCCAACCCTCAATAGGTTCAATACGCCTAAACATTATTTAATCATTAAAAGGAGATGTGCTATCTTGGGCCGTTTTGTGTACGTCTAATACAAATTCTAGAAAAAAATGTGGAATTTAAATAAAATACATTTAGATTTCTTGGACAACAGGGGGCTTTATACAAAAATGTGATTGTTTTAGTACAGAAGCAATATTTTCTTCTATAATCTGTCCTCCATGATGCCTAATTGTCATATCGTTCAAAAATGCGCGAACCCATCATCTTTAACTTGAATATGTCTTATTTTTAAAACCCCCCTACAAATTATAATTATTGTCTATATTTCTTTTTCCATATTCTTCGCTTTTTAAAAGACGATATATGTTGTTAAAGAAGTCACTTTTATTATTTTATTTATGTTACATGATTTTAGTTTAAGAACGAAAATGTTTAACTTGACAGCAATTGCAAAACTCTGTGTTATCTGTCTACGTCTGTGGCCGTAATTCGTATTATTTTTTATTATTCGCATACATTTCGCAAATGTGTATTTGCTTCTCTGTATACCTGGCTTTGTTTTATGGATTCTGATTCTCGCAGATGATATATCTTGACGTTTAAACGCAATTACTAGTTCGTATTTTGGTGAGTAAACATATTATTTATTATTTTGAATGCCACATGTAAGTAATACTTTTATGTTTTTCTATGTTCATATTTCTCTTCTAACCCACAATTCTGCTTTTCAGCACATCAAAAGTGGCGCTTTGCTTGAATTGCACTTCTGCAATTGTTGTGAAATGGTTGAATTGCACTTCTGCAATCAAAAATTGAAATGGATTCTATCATTCAACAGAATCTTAGTAACTACATGGGCTGCCAATTCACTCTCGTGTAGAGTATTTCAAAACGTTTTATTGCTGAAATGGCAGAACAAGAAGTAAGTATTCTATTTTCTTCATTAATTTGGGAAATGTATGTTTTATGCCAATTAATCAAGGTCAATACAAAGTATGGAGTATTACAAAAGTATTCATGTTAGAGCTGAATTGCATTGTGTCCACAGGATACTACTAGTACATAAATATGTAAGAAGTGATATTTTATATATTGTTGTTTAAATTGTTAAATGAATTACATTTTCTTTTATTTCCCTCTGGACACTCAGATGATCTTGTGTTATGTATAATATATTATATTATAATTATATCCATAATAACAACACTATGTCTGATGGTAAGCACAAATGCCGTCCAGGAGGAATATCTAATGGCATCAGATGACTGTCCCAAGACATTTCATACAATTATCCGGCCGGCCTGCTAAGATGCTTCTTTAAACAATAGTCCGCTATTGTTTAAAGAAGAAGACCTGGGATCATACACATGTGACTGCAAAGAGTTATTTATTCATCATAATTCTTCGATATCTTCAATATTAAATCTTTTTTATTTTGTTTTAGTTATCAGGACAAGCAATTATCTGTACAAACTGCTGGCTGCAAATAAATCAAGCTGTAGACAATGAGCAAGATTTTATTCCAACTCCGCCGTAAAAAGATTGTATCAATCTCGATTCTTTTGGACATACTTAACACCCACAAGTGCTTCATGTTGAAAGGAACATGGCTGGATACTGGACAGTGGGTTGCTGTACTCATACCATGATTATACTGTGGTATTTAGCCTTTAGGTTGGGCTACCAATAGTACAATATAGGAGCAACGGCATTGTTCCTATCTCCAGTCAAAACATGACTGGAGATTATTTTTAGGCGAATATAAATAAAAAATATAAAGCAAGATCTGGTTGTACTTTATTGTCCTTAAGTTTTGTTTGATTTTAGTTTTCTTTCATCAATTAATCCTACTTTTTCCTTATGTGTGCTCAGAAATAACCAGTTAGAATTAATGTCAAATACATTATTTGAAAAATAATATCTTAAACCTTAGGATAATATTATTTTTAAGTATGCAGAAGTCTAATATACCAAAGTATATTAGACTTATAAAAATAATATTATACTAAAGTATATTAGACTTCTAGTCCTAGAAGTCTAATATACTAAAGTATATTAGACTTCTAGGGGTAGACTAAATATAATGTTTGAAATGTTAGCTTGTACAGAAATGATTGCTAGTATGTTCTTTTACTAGACATTAAGGTATAAAAATAAACATGGCTGCTATCACATTCGATTCCATTTTTATAGCGTATTCATTTGTATAGACTATAATAACTAAGAGCTTATTAAGTGCATATGCCTAATAATAAAATGATTATTTATTCATATGCACATAGGGAACACCTCTGACTTTTCGGAGTCATGTGTGTATTGATAGTCAATCACCACGCACTAAAACGGTGAAGGAAAACATCGTGAGGAAACCTGCTTACCATAGCGATTCATAAGAATTTCTATGGTATGTAAGTCCGTCAACCCGCACTAGGCCAGCGTGGTGGACTATATGGCCTAATCACTCTCAATCGTATTCTTGATTGTAGAGTAGGCCCGTGCCCTGCAGTGGGACGTATATGGGCTGATACAGATGCTAGCAGTCGCGACAAGTGATCAGTCTGTGCCGTGCTGTATCTCATGCCTAGCAGATTTTTATTGTGGATTATTTAAATAGGTTGTTTAGCAAGTATTATGCACCGCACTTACGGCCAGATATAGGTACACTTTCTTAATATTAAATAACTATAAACATGACGAGATTCTGACAGACTTGTTGCAATTTATTGTATAGACATTATGTTATATTATATAAGATGATCAACAAAGTATGATACTAATTCCGTTGACGTAAAAACATTTACGAGTTATATAGAGTACAGTAATTTATAGCACAGACGACTAAAAATAATATTTGATTTATAAGAAAACGAATTACGACTTCATATTTCATAAATGTCAAGTTTTGACATCGGTTGTCAAACATGCCGTTTCAGACGCCATATTGTCCCCTTGTAGTGTTGCTGTTCTTGGCTTGGTATTTATTTTTGTATAAAGCTAATATGTAACGTATAATAGTATTTCATACAGAAATCGAATGCCAATTTCACTAAGTACATTTGGTGTAATGTACTACAAACGGCCCAAGGCCCATACATTTCTGGCCCATCTCCTTTTATTAAAACGTATTCTTTTCTGTGGATATGGAACGTTGCGATGGAATGATATCATGTTGAACGAATATTATTTGTATTAATCTGTGGTTGGTGTATAAACTACGGTTCAAAAGAATGAACCAAGGAAACCATGGTTGATTTATGTTTTGTAATACCAGTAAAATTAAACCATGGTTCTGCAGATTAGACTGGTTTTGCTAGACTAGGTTTAAACCAAGGTTTATTTCGCTTTTTGTAATAAGACCGTTCGTGTTTAATTGCACTCGTCGCTTCTCACGATAGGCCGTAGCAAAATAAATATTTGCGTAAACGTAACAAGAATCGGTCGATGTAATGAACGATACGATCTCTAGTTTCAACACAAGCATATACTAATAGACCGTGGATAGGTAGTGATTAATTAGTGAAATCCGTCGACAACACTATACCATGGGTTTACTTGCAAAAGCGATAAGAGTAGCAATAATACAACCCTTATTATATAAACAAAAGAGTTGGCAAGCAGATTGAAATAAAACATTGAAATAAAACTATTATTTACGGATTTTATCGCGGATTTGATTTAATTTTTACATTTTTTGAGTTCCCGACGTTTCGATTACTTTACAGCTTTCGTGGTCACTTGTGGTGTCTTGCCATACATTAAAGGAGTCACGGATAAGATTGGCTATATCCTGAAGCGTGCTTCTATTAAAACCTACTTCAAGCCGCCCAAGAAGATTAGCCAATTTCTACCACCTGTCAAGTGCCATATACCCCTGCAAGAACCGGGCGTTTACAAAATAAATTGCGACTGTGGCCTCTCCTACATTGGTCAAACAAACGAAGCATAGGGACCCGCGTGAAAGAACACATAGCTGACGTCAAACATCGACGCTCAACGAAGTCTGCAGTTGCTGAACATATAGAAGAAGGCTCCAAGCATTACCTCCGCTTTGACCAGCCCCAAGTCCTCGCTAAAGAACACCGTTTCCTGCCCAGGATGTTTCGCGAGGCTATTTAAATTAAAAAACATCCAAATTTCAATAGAGAAGATGGCTTGAAGCTTGCACAAGCATGGGATCCAATACTACATTTAATTAAATCGGAACCCAAAAGACCTGTGTGCACGACTGTGAGCTACTTCTGCGTAGATCGGATCGCAAATACAGACTAGTTATTTAAATTATTATTTTCTTAAATTAATAATTTTAAATAAGTTTAAACCAAGGTTTATTTCGCTTTTTGTAATAAGACCGTTCGTGTTTAATTGCACTCGTCGCTTCTCACGATAGGCCGTAGCAAAATAAATATTTGCGTAAACGTAACAAGAATCGGTCGATGTAATGAACGATACGATCTCTAGTTTCAACACAAGCATATACTAATAGACCGTGGATAGGTAGTGATTAATTAGTGAAATCCGTCGACAACACTATACCATGGGTTTACTTGCAAAAGCGATAAGAGTAGCAATAATACAACCCTTATTATATAAACAAAAGAGTTGGCAAGCAGATTGAAATAAAACTATTATTTACGGATTTTATCGCGGATTTAAAAAATTAAAAAACATTAAATTAAAAAAAAATTTTTAAATTTAAAATAAGGGTAGTTGAATTTTAACAGTCACAGAGCGGACGTCTAAAACCTCAATCCGCCCCGTGACTACGAAAGCTGTAAAGTAATCGAAACGTCGGGAACTCAAAAAATGTAAAAATTAAATCAAATCCGCGATAAAATCCATAAATAATAGTTTTATTTCAATGTGTAACATTCGCGTAAATCTAAGAAACCATTATGGCAAGCAGATTTCACTTCAATATTTTTTTCAAAAACCTTGTAACGCATTGACAATATGTGATCTCTGTTTCTAATAACAATGATAAGTAGAAATTACTGAATGTTGATTACATTTATTTATCAAAGCAGCCATTATAAAAAGAGGAAGTTAAAACTCGAGTTTGAAATATTGTATGAAGCGCGAACCTCGTAGATATTGTTGACTTTTGTGAAGACTACATTCAATCTATAGTATATTGAAGGTGCACTTATATATTTTATTTTAAAATCAACAGTTCGTTTTATTTGAAGAAAGCTTTTTAAGAGATACTTGACCAACATAATTATATTGGTTCTGGTACCGTTTTGTAATATACATATGCCTTACATATTCTGTATAATTTCAAAAAGATTTTCACATTGTAATACAATTATAAACATTAAAGGTAATTACGTTAGCATTGTGGAAAAACATCGATATTTTTAAGGCTCAACATACTATAATTTTGTAGATACTTTTAAGTATTCATCCAAAAGTAAAAAAATACTGCATGTTATAAAATATATATCTACAGTATATTAATGTGTTTGGTAACGTATGGGAACATAAATTAGGCAACCATATTTCAATAAATTTTCCTAAAACAAAACACATCACAGATAAAATATACTACTGTGAATGCTGCAGACAAAATTTTGAGATAAAGCTGTTATTTGTACAGAAATTAGATTAGAAATTGAAAATACTTTTTTCAGCAATAGCTTTCGATCCGGAACAATAAGCGATCGAATAATAGACACTACAGTGTGTCAAGTGATCATTTTGGTGCGATAATAGAGCAAAATAAGGTGTGGGCGAAACTACGGTGCCGCGCGAACCGGATCTAAGTTCGCGATAAATCATGCCGAGAGAACCTCGATCACCTCCCCCGAACTTCATGCCCCGCTAATAGTCTGCCACATTTAGCCCGTGTTCAGACAGTGTCATGTCCCTCCAGTCTCCACTAACCATCGAGATGGTTCGACTGTCCTGCAGGTGTATCATGTGTATCATCATGTCCTGTATCATTCAACAAATATGTGAGTAGAATTACAAGAATTAAGTATAAGTACGTGTATTTCTCAGTCGCTATACATGGTAGTTGTAACTGCAAGCAATGTCTACTATAAATATATGCAGTATTACATAACTGCAGTGGGAAAACAGAAATAGCACACATATTTTACGATAACAATTAACAACTTGTTGATATAATACGCGTTTAATTGCTCTAAAGTACAAAGCGGTACTTGACTACAAGAAGTTATGTGTAATGAGGATAGAATTATAAAAATATTTTCTATGACCCCTCAACCTCGAGTGTTTTGCGTGATTTTGGATATTAATGTGTGACAAATTTTATTACAGAACCGGTAGCTTTGCATGCAAATTAAAATCGTTTGGAGATGTACAACGTACATGCGATTACGTGTTATTAACTTGAACATGAAACATCAATTATTGTCTTAACTATGTATGTGAACATTGAAGCCTTTTGTTTATTGATCGTCGGCTAATTTTAAATTATAACTTTATATTAGTATTTTAGTATTCTCGGGACATTTGACAACTACATTATCGTGTTTTCTTTCTGTTGGATATGTGATTAGTTTGTCCAAATAGCATTATGTGATAGTTAAGAAGCGAACAGATTTATGTAAACAACGGCATTAAACAGCGGATAATGGACACAGAGTGCGAGCGTGAGTGTGTATAGTGTATGGTGCATGTAGTATGGTGTGCGGCGGCGGGGGGCGCGGGCGGCGACGCGGCGCGGCAGTGGCTAGTCGCGCCGGCATGGCATCGCAGCCCGCAGTCGCGCGGCCACTGCACTCGCTTCGATTTCACTTTTATTAGCAATCCACTTAATTGGATACCACTGTCGCGGTTTTATTCATTTTGCAGATTCATCTGGGACGGATTTTAGTATTGTAATTCTAATGGGACTCTTTCAAATTCTAATATCCCGTCGTGAATAACAATGGCATTCCAAAATTTCGTTACATTACTTTACGTAATAATGCAATAGTGATAGATGTGAAAAAATAAAGTTGCAAAAATATTATACAACCCATAACTAAAAGGGAAACCTATGTAAAATTGGTCTAGCAATCTGATTGTTTATTAGTTTAAATACAGTACGACTGAACAAAGAAAACAAAAAGTGTTTATTTACGTAGGTTTCCATGAAAAATGCTCCGGTTTGTTCGCTAAAAGCTGAAGGTCAGTCAGAATGCTGGAAAAGTACAAGACAAATTAAAACTTAATTTATACCTAAAACTGCTCGTAATCCCACGCTCGAGAGCTCGATTAAATGACGTGGAGGTTTTGTTCCGCGGCTCGCTGGTGAAACATTATTTCAATATATGAATAGACATACAGAGCTATCTACTCTTGTCAACAGTGATATGCGCCATATGTGGCATTCACACATCTCCTTCGACCACATTACGGCATATATCAAAATATAAAACATACGTGACTCCGAGCACAATAAAGATATAAAACACTTTAGAAACAAGTATTTTGCGTAATTTTCCAACATATTTGTCCAAATATATATTACAGGAAGCAAATCACAAGGACGTCTGAGACGCTGCCTGCATGATTTAATACTTCCTAATGTCTAATTCAAATCACGTACGCACTAGAAGCTTTGTATCCCTGAAACTGACTGCTGATGTCCTAGGCCTTTAATAGAATATCTATTTTACTAGCAACAATAACACGTTACGTATTCTTCTTGTACTACTGTTGTAGTACAGTAAAACATATCCCACATTCAGCCTCCATGGCTTAGTTAGTTAGCCTGCTGTGAAAAGTGAAGCAACGGGTTCAATCCAAGACAAATATTTGTGCCATCCACGCGTATTTGTGTCGAGTTTGGGTGTTTGTCAGACCGGAAAATCTCTTAGTTCCTGATACTCACGACCCAAGATTCGACCTTAGTGTGGAGTCAGAACTATGTATGTAACTGCTGGGTGTATTTTAAAAAAATGTTTGTGAACCGCATCAACAATGAAATTAAGACATTGTTACAGTATTGTATCGATAACTAATAAGTAGTATTGTTTGCTCGCTGCACACTGAATGTAGGTAGTAATTTAGCTGTTTAATTTCCGCATCAGAGTGTCCCTGAAGGACGTTTGAAATGTTATTATGTCTATCGGCGCGTGATGTTGAAAACTTATAAATATAATGTAGTGCATTATCAATGGGTACTAATATTTACAACATTCAGTCCAGTCAAAAAAATATATATGAAAAAGACAGTATTTACTAAAATCATAATTAATCTTAGAGAAACCTAGTTTACTATGATTTTAGTAACTTTGGTAACTAATTTGAATTGTTTTGAACTTTAAATTAATTATTTTGTATAAAAGGTTTTTCACGACTCATTGTCCTGAACATCTTTTAAATCTTCAAATTTCAAAATTTCGTTAGACCCGCATATGAGAACAATAAATATATATCTTTAAAAATATATATTACACAAATATAAATAACGTGTATGTTATTGATCAACGTTTTTGCAAAATATTGGAGCTTCTTGTCATTGAAAAAATAATCATAGACACCGAGCAATAGTCCACAGCATGGTTGAAAAAAAACTTTTACATATCATGAATTTAAGAACCTCTTTATTCAAGATTTGAATAAATCTGAATACATTTTGAAGCTTAGACCTAACTTTTTGAACCTAAGGTTTTAGGTAACCGAAATCCAAGAGCAGTAAGACATCAATAGTAGGTATAAGTATATATAGGTATAATAGTATTATGTAAATAGAAGTATATTCTAAACAAGTATGCGCTTATTTACATTTAAATTTAATCAAAACTATATTTAATTATATTCAACTATCTTGTATAAATGTGGCTTATGTAAAACGTTATCACACATTGTATTGTATGTTACTTTTAAATCTATTTAATTTTATACCAATTCTATGAACTTTATGAAGTCCATTATTCATAGTAGTAAATTCCCACAATATTCAATTTTGGTACAATGAAAATTGGTACAATAAATAGCATTAAAAGTCAAGCATAATTTAAGTAAGTCATAAATCTCGGTCATACATAAAGATGTTAATAGGCACCACGGTTTCACATGCAAAAGTTTAAACGCAAACCACAAAATTTTATATTTTTAAATTAATAAAAAATATATTTTAATTGTCTGTTTATAAGAGGCCATTGTGAAATACCTTGCACTTACCACAACACGCTCACTACGTAAAAATGGCCACAAACAAGGACAAATAAGCGGACTTTATGCTTATACTACAAAACAAAGTGCGGTATGATAGCTACAACTGCTTACTTATTTACTTATTTATGTATGTTTATGTATATATGTTGAATATAGACACTACTATAATATCTACAGGTATTATTCGTACACCTGATGCTGCCCCAACTTTCGTCCTTCTCTCTTATATCCATCAAATGGTCTGTCAGAAATTGCCTTGTGCGATAAGACCGCCAATTGTACTTTTTTTTCTAGTTTGAATTGTTTCCTTTTGTTTTATTTATGGTGTACAATAAAGCTTATATAAATAAAATAAATATGCATATGCAGTTTGCATATGGTTTCATGAAATTATCTTAACTTATTTTTATCAACAGCATATCTGTTGCTTAATCTTCCGTCTCCTGAAGTCTCCTGAAGGTAGCCAAAGTCGGTGTCAACAACCTTATATTTCAGCATAGATACGGAGGTTTTGTCTGGCTTGAGTCCCAAAAACAAACCGAATATACCTGCTTAACTTTTTCAAATGGTCTAGCCGTGTAGCGTAATTTGGACGACTATGGATAAACTTGGGCTAATGGCCTTATTTTTCTTTATGAAGGCCCGTCATAGATTCTTTATAGACTGCTCAGGGGCCCTACTATATTCATCCGAAATGTATCTACTCTGTACAAGTTCGAATTTGTATATGTATAACCTACATCGTAACCATAAGTATATGGTTACGACCATAAGTCAATAACGACCATAAGTATATGTAGGTATATTCGTATCGTATATAAACTTTGATCATCCGAAGTTTCGAACTTCGTTTCGGATGAATATAGTAGGGCCCCTGTTTAGAGGACACTGATATACAGATATCCTCCGTATACAACAATGCTTGGGCACCGTTTAAGGAGTTTTCAGCGTCGACGGCGAAAAAGGGAACGCGTTTCGTTTTCTCTCTTAATGTGGCACTCTCAAACCAAGATTATAGTTTTCCCAACATTTTCCCAAAAACCCCTTCATTGCCCCTCTCATAAGGGACGTATAATTCTATAACGGAATTCTCATGCCCGTAATTAGTGGACATGCATTCAAATTAACCAGCAAAAACAAAATAAGAGAAATCTGAAAAATAAGAGACGGCGAAAACCTTAGACTGCATCATTTAAATTTCGAATATGCAGCAATATCGACGGGAGTTTTGGTAATGATATTAGAAATGACCATATATCAAATTAGCATAATTAATAATAATCTTTAATTTTAATTAACAACTTGATTTGCGACGGATTTACAAAAGTATTTTGGCAGCACTACTATATATACATATGTATATCAACGAAATTCAGCAAAGCGAAGAGACAGGTAAATTTCACTTATTTACATATGTGTTATTTATGTATGTTACAGTTCGAATTCAAATTAGTCACAAACACTATTGCCTAGAAAACTAGATATCAATTTAAAGACTACTTATTAATATGCTTTACGGTTCTGATATATATATCTATAAATTACTCAAAATTGAATGTCAATTTGCAGCTTGCACGTATCAATAACAGACTGAAATTAAAATTATGGACGGTGCAGTGAGCAGATACTAATTAACGAGAAAAAACAAAGATAAACCGGAACTGTTTATATGTACGTCGAATGTGACTTTCACTCGCACTCTATCATCGAATATTCCGACACAAACCAGTTCTTCATATAAAGACTAGTTAGAATTTTGCTACAACTCTTTATAAAATAATTTTCAAAACAACCAGCACAACATTAATTTTGTTATCATACATAGATACGCTAATACCGTTTTATTCGGACTTAATTATAATAACTGACAACGTGGTCATAAATTACAAGTTAGAAAATACCACATTAGTTGTGGTTTAATAAAAATGTATAATTTAAAATAGCTTTCATCATAAACAAAAACGCAGACGTGCGAATCTCGCAATTTAAATCATGCTATATAAATGCATTCCTTTCTTTCAGTTCGCATATTTTAATCGTACAATGATAAATCATCAGAACGCCTGATTTACCATTTATTGGCTTTGTACCATTGAATCAATCAACCCATTGATTAGATTTTGACGTACGCATGGAAATTTCAAAAAATGTGTTACAATGTTGGTGAAAGGAACTTTAATGTCATAAAAAGGCGTATTAAATTTTTGAACACAGGAAATTAAACATGTTTAAAAATGTATGTTGAAATATTTTTTTATTTCATATATTTACTAAACAAATTCACGAGATTCATTCATGATTAGGCATTTCTTATATTTATTACGTTGTACGTATAGCTTCATGTTTACTCATTTTTAACAATGTCGTTGCTAAGCCAATTTACCAATAAAGCTATATATAGGGTATAAATGCTACTAAAAGGATACATGTTAACATCTGTGATCACTAATTAGTTTCTTTTTTCAATTACTTTAAATATGGCCAAACCCTAATTTATTAAAATGTTGCGTTATACAGACAAAGTAAAAAGCAAGAGCCCGCAATAATTTATCGAAAGTTCTAAAATGTATGCTCTTAAATATTCAAACAGAGTGTTGCTAAATGTAAAAAAAAAAACAAAACATTATTTAGTACAACATACAAAATGCAGAACGGCCTGGCCCCATTCAACGAACTACTGTTCGATAGACCGACGGCTGCGTGTTTAATGACACACATACACAAAATAATAGATTAATTAGGATTAAAAATTTGCAGTAACTATCCAACGTCTAATAATAAAGTAGTTGGTAAAAATTTCATGAATGTATGGCGTAGACGAAACTTATGTAAAGTAAAATTATTAGGTATAAAATGTAGTCGTACCGAATACATGTTAATTTGTTGCGGAATCTGAGAGCAATAACCGACGGCACTGCTAGCGGTATTCGGCGGTTTCTTCGACTCTAATATTCGACAAAAACAACCGTCCGATGAACATGTGTGTACGTATGCGCTACCACAATAATCTTTACGTGTACGTTTCGTTTGGCCATTGCAACACATTAAGCTTAATTTGAAGATTAGTCACGCGGTGGCCTTAAAAAACTCTGCGCCTCCAATTTTCAGAAGGCATAATAAAGTTATCAAAATGTGTTTAAAAAAACCGGCCATAATTAATCATGAGCTGATTTGGTTGGTCACGGGACAGACGCAGCTTGTGCAGAATGTTATTATAAATGTTGCCTTATAATAATCTATTACATAAAACCATGTTGCGTACAAACCTTACGCAGCATTAAATCGCAACATATATCGGACATTATCTTTTCATAACAATTTTATCTGACCATATTTATCGCAATACATACCGTTGTTTTAATTGACTATTTTATTTTCTCTTGTTGGATAAAATTTATTTATACCAAATATGTAAAAGCACTAAATAGTATGAAAGTAATGTAATAAGCAAAGGCTTATTGAAATAAAATGTTTATATGTATTTACAATGATATGCAATGTAATAAAAATTATATACTGGATGAACAATTAACTGGAGACTTACTAATTAAATTTCACAAGCGATGGTTTAAACCTTCAATAATATTGTCACAAATTATTATTTTTATAGTACACTATTTTCATCTATATTCAGCTATTAAATTCACATACACATAAAGCTCACTGTTGATTACAACTTTAAATATAGCTTATGTTTCTAACGCCCGACTACTGGAACGCATCTTAAATATAACTTGTGCTTAACTACGGTAATCCCGATTAAATGTACTGGCTAAGCGGGCCGTGCGCTGTTAAGAGCAACTTATTATTTGAATGGCGTTCCAGTATTCGGGCATCAGTGATGCATTACGCATGCGAAGGTATTTAAATTGTGTGTATATTATTATTTTTATTTTATGTTATTTTGTTTGGGTGGCTCACAGCTATCAATAGCAAACAAACATATATTATACGAATTGTATACAAAAGATAGCTAATTACGAGCTACCGCAGATAGATATATTACCTAAATACTGTCCCGTCGTAATCTAGAGATGATTTGGGCAGGTACCAACAATTTTTCTGTTTTCGTTGCCTCGAAACAAGCACTGCCGGGTTGCGGTTTGATAAACCTTGTAACCAGTGAAATTACTAGGCATTATGATAAAAACACCTCATGTTTCAGGGCGACGAGCGCTGTACATAGTTTCATACAATTCTTGGCAATTATTGTATTATTTCTGAGCGGAGTTACATCGGCTTTAAAACAAGCTTGACTTTTACTATTATTTATAAAAGTAAGTTAAAAGAGATAAACAAAGTTCAAAACGCAACAATGCAAATGCGTCAAGAATAAAGAAAGGGGCCATCCCCGACGTAAGAATTTGTTATGTGTAAAAAACTAATTATTTTAGTGAGTTTTGAAACACTTTGGAATGAGTCTTATAGAAGTATTTTTACGACTTAGTAAAACGATACGATCAATCCGTCCAATACATAGACAAAACAACTCAATCAACTCAATTGTTAATCGAACTGCTAAATCATGCGTGCACTTTAAAAAAATGCAGTAGTTAATCATCAGATTTGGTTTCAGGGTTAAAGGTTACGCGTTATAATGTGACAAGGACAAACACTTTCTGCGCAGGAGTTGGTCGCGGTCGGTCGAGCACCAACCTTCCGCCTAGCGCCTCGCAGTCGGCGTGCACGCGACGCGACGGGTCAAGGCGCCTCGCAAATTTTAATGTAATTTACATGCCAGGCTAAATAAGACTAGCGTAATTGGCTTAGCTTATAACAATATCGAATAATAGATTCTAAATAACATACTATAAACCACATAATTACTGTACGATAATCAAAATACAACGTTTAGTCGCATGTTCAGGTGGCTACATAATTATAATCATACAATGTATTGAATTCCATATCACGCTTCCTTTTCTAATTTTACTCACGACAGCTTATAGTTACAATTTAACACTTATTCACGTTATATATAGCTACTGCAAATAAATGTATATCAAGGAATTCCCACAAAAATCCTCTTCTAATTTTTGCTTATTTGACGAGGTTACGATTTCAAGATACCACTTACTAAACTAGTAATCAGCAACAATCATTATTCTTTTGAAAAATATGATGATGAATTTAAGGATTACATTCAAACGAAGTCTAGGTAAACACAAAAAAGTCAATAAAAGTTTACCAGTAAAGTCGATTTATCACAGCGCGTGTATATCTCTGGGAGCTGCTGAGAATGTCACAATGTGCAGGCACCACGAGAGAAAACTAAGATGGTACGTTCATGCTGTTAGAAAGCTGTCAGCGGGTATTTGGGACCACTATTGAAACCCACCTTAACCCTCTGTATATCTTATGGTTGAGGAAAAATTAAATTATGATGAATTTTGTTAAAGGAAAAAAAGACTAACAAAATCTTTGACGATCAATTATCTATACAATATTAAACAGAAGAATTGTTGACACAACGCGAACAGAATGTAAAATGGGTAAAAATTTAAAATTTTGGGAAAGTACCATAAATTCTTGTAGCAATTTATGTGCAACATAAGGCTTAATAATGTCGCACGCTCGCCAAATAAAGACTGCTTTTGTTATTGCTTTGACGTTTGGAATTGGAACACAATTAAAAGGACAAATCGTGACCCATTATGCTGTGCAGTTGAAAATACCTATTGCGCCGTGTGATGGCAGCGTTTGGCGTGGAGCATTTTGGTTGCATAATACGACAGATCACGGCTACATCGTGCCACCGCCACGATACGCCGCGCCGCGCCGCGCCGTGCCAAACCACTAAACCTTAACATATTCCATGCAGGAAATTCGTAATATTAACGCCGCGTGATATTTTGACTTTAATAAATCGAAGTTGAGCAAACTGAGCAAATATTCATGTGTGAGAACTTAGCCAACTCCATTTACTCATGTTGGAGTAGTCCATGACTCAAATCGTAATGTGAGTACGGGATAAATCTTATTTCCAACATGAAAATTTATATCCGTAATAGACTCGTAATTATTGTATGTGTTTCTTCAGAATAGATTCATTAGAATCGTATTATAAAATTATTTTGCCATGTGGTCAATCATCAAAAATTGTAAACGTGAATAATCATGTACAAAGGAAAATATGAAGCCATTATTCTAAGTCATTCTTAGTACTGAGTGAGAGTAATGTTTATTTTAAAACGCAATGTAGGTTTTAACGAAACCATGTCAAAAATCAAGGTTATATTATTGACAGATTTCTGTTATAAATATAATAATTGCCCTTGCCAATTGCCATATTTCAAATCCGAAATCGAGTTTGTCTGTTGGTTTCGCTTGATTATTCAACCGATCATCGTAAAAATTTGCATACAAGACATCACGCGCACAGAAAAAGACATACGATGAGTATTTTGACTTTTGTTCCAGAAAACAAGTATTTTTCTCGGTGGATACAATATGAAAACAGACGATAGGCCGGCCAATCAGCCTATTGTCATGAATTAGTTGCAATTTGATACCAAAATTATAATGATAGTATGATAATCTGTGGTATATTAGACAAAATTTTCATACATAAGTATTTCACCTGTTATGTGACGCTTGCGAACGAAATCAAGTATTCTGTATCAGCCCATTAACGTCCCACTGCAGGGCACGGGCCTCCTCCACAATCGAGTGTCCGATTGAAAGTAGTTAGGCCATATAGTCCACCACGCTGGCCTAGTGCGGGTTGGCGGACTTACATACGATAGAAATTTTATAAATCGCTATGGTATGCAGGTTTCCTCACGATGTTTTCCTTCACCGTGTTAGTGCGTGGTGATAGACTATCAATACACACATGACTCCGAAAAGTCAGAGGTGTGCCCTGGGATTCGAACCCGCGACCACCGTGAACATGTTGGCAGTCGCGTCTAGTCCGTTTACCAACAGGCCACCACGCACTTTTAATGAAATCAAGTACCTATTCAACATTTATAAAATAAATTCCCCGATGAACTCTTGATTTACTGATTAATTTACGCAGAGCCTATACCGATGTTGCTGCTAATTTAAAATCTTGGCTGTTAATTCCTTTTTAATTTGCAAACATCTATGAATGAATGATTCTACTTAATTTTATCCCACACCCATTTATTTACATGTAAAAAGACGTTGACCATAACACGTACTTATCTAAACTAATATTATAAAGAGGAAATAAATAAATAACACCCAACAGTAACATACATATTCCTGACCCCACACTAAGATCGAGTCTTGCGTCGTGGGTATCAGGCACTACGAGAGACTTTTCGGTCTCACAAACACCCAGATCCGAAAGAAATATTTGTGGGCCGCACAAACATTTCTCTCGGTGCGGGGATCGAACCCGCGGCCTCTCGTTTCACAGCCGGCGTCTAACCGACTGCGCCACGGAGGCTGTCATGTCATGAAAGATTTGTTTTCTTTTTGCTCTGAAACTACTGGATCAATTTGAAACATTCTTTCACCATTAGTTCGTACAATATCACTGATGAACATAGGCGATAGAATAGTTTCAAAAAAGTGTCTCTGCACCCGGGTTTAGCCGGGTTTAATATATTTTGTTACATACACATTGCCGGTTCAATTCGTAAATAACTTTTAGGATCGGTCGACCGTCTGACGTTAACCGCTGGAGAAATATTTATAAGTACCTACATTCACGGATAAATCAAGTTTTTGGAATGGTAAAACATAAATACAAAGTGGATTACCCAGGCAATAAGTTGAATCATAGAACATTTTTAGATAACACTTAAACGACTATTTATTTTGGGCGTTGTGAAACTGATAAATCTGTCGTAGATTCCTATTCCCACGTCACAATTATTTTACCTAATACCTTAATGTGGGGTTAGAACAATGTGAGCAACTTTTATGAATAGGTATTTATTTAATAATAAAACATTTCATTTAAACACTATATAAACATATTTATTGACCTGAGTCTGACGTTTTCATTGTCTTTGTAACATTTTTCATTCAAATTATTATAACGTAGGCTGGACCCACAATGTTCAATCAAATGCAACAACCATTATATATGTTTATTACTATATTAGGATATACGTCTCAAATGTATATATTGTATATATGTTATTAAGGCAACTATCAAAAGGTGTTTCCTTAGTAGTCACACTTTTGATCGTTCTTTCATCTTGCCAAACATATTCAAGCTGATAACTTCCAAATCCACCACGATCAGAACTTCATAATAGCTGGTCGTGTGATGCCTATAATGTTAGAGGCATGCGCAGACAAACTTACAGCTTCTATAAAATTACGAAAGTCTGGCGGCCATGGGCTCTTGGTCTATGATAATTGTGATTTAGAATACATTGTGAATATAACTGTTTGAAAATTATTTTGTATCGCATTTTTAATTTCGATGATAATATTTTATTTACCACCTTTAATTATGTTTTTTATTAATTATCTTATAAATTAAATTATGAAGTGATTTCATGCTTGTGGTGTCAACAAGTCCCTACATCACTGCACTCCACTCAACTCACTAAACTCTACAAAATCTGAGTAACTACAAAAAATTGAGGTAATCTAACCTTCCGGTATTTACTGTAGGGTTAAATCATTTTAACACCGGTATTCCAATTTCTAATTCTAACATTCTAGAGTTCATTTCTTGCCTCAAGAGTTCAATTTATAAATAGGTAGGAGCACATGTCTTTCTTCAAATATAAAGTTGTTAAATATAAAGTTCTATTTGCCAATTTTCCTATCAACGGTTCAGCTCCCTAGCTGATAAAACGCAGCAGACTTACATTGTCATTTAAAATATTAGTATCCACATCTATTGCGAATATTAACACGGTCCTAGAAATATATTATGTCGGTTGAAACGGCAGCTCTGTTTGTAAATTACAATATACCTAAGTTCAAAGAAAATCTTTACAGATATGCTACAGGGTTTAACTTAAGGGCACAGTCAATAGTTTTTTTTAAACCTCTATATACGTAAACAAGCATACGACTCGCCTGATAGTCAGCAGATACCGTAGTCTATCTATAGACAGACGTCTACGTCTGCTACACCTGAGGTGTCACTCGCGCGTTGCTTATCCTGTAAGAACCTTTTAACTCCTCTTTTGAAGAGTCTTGTAGTAGTCTTAAACCGCACAAATATTGTACTATCAGAAACTATGAGATACTTTTCGATCCATCAGCGCCCTAGTCATAATATACATCAAATTAAATTATACATTTAACAGTTTAATTAAATTATCTGTAATGGTAGTAGTGACTGGTAAATTAAATAGAGTTTCTGCAAGTTCTTCGAATAAACAATAATACAATTATATTAGTACTCTTGACATAAATACAAACTGTTTCGCTTATCAAAAAGTGTTCGTGATTTGGCTGTTGTTCAAACTATACGCAATAGAGTAGCGCGTTATTCTATTAAGGTTACCTGAGAATTGAGCTTGTTAATAGCGAAAGTCTAGTATTAATCAAACATGCTACATTAATTACTTATTAGCTGATTCAGAAACATCAAGATAAACGCAAAAGTCACTGACGTAGCTAAATAAGTATTGAGTTACTTTACGCAATTGCTCATGTTTAGTACCTTAGAAAAAATCATTTAACACGTTATTGATTCAAACAACTACATTTTTTAATAGCAACGAATGACTAGACTGGAATGGCATTCGCCTGATTAAAGGCAATACAACCGCTCAGGAACAGTAGAAACACCAATAAGTAGTTATTATGAGATTTAACATCTTATATCTCAGTATGGGGAGCACAGTGGAATGCCAAGCATTGCTTTGTAATCATGGTGTTGCTTGGTCTTAGGATGGCGATGGAATTTTGTTGCATTAAAGATATACAGGGTATATCAAGACTGCTACCGAAAACGAAGCCGGATGGTAGTTGAAGAGACTTCAGACACAATGCAACAGAAAAAAATGCAAAAAAACGCGACAGATTTTTTTTGTTATTTTTTTCCTATTGCCGTATTTGGGTGGTAAATACATTTTTTTCCTAAAATAATAGTGTATACCCTTTTATTTATAAATAATCTAAGGTATAAAAGAGTTTAAATTATTATTTTAGCAAAAACTATGGATTTATCACCCAAAAATGACGATATTTAAAAAATCATAAAAAATAATCGTTGCGTTTCTTTGCGAAATTTTTTGTTGCATTGTGTTTGTAGTCACTAAAACTACCACCCGGCTTCGTTTTCGGTAGCAGTCTTGAGATACCCAGTATATCACGAATATGGCTTTTATTAAAGAAACAATGCTTTATTTTTTGAATGGCCCTTAAAAGAAAACGTGATTTACACAAACAGGATGCGTGTATCAGCATTATAATTTGGTAATCAATCTTAGGAGTCTGGAGGTCATATCTAAGATTTAAAATGTTTCATCGATACTTATTTGGCCACTCTTTCAATCAAAATGTTATGTCTGAGCGATTATAAGTTAATTGAAACCTTACTAAGAATATTTTTGCACCTTAAGATATCGAATTAACATCAGATAAACTATTATAGATAAATAAATTATATTATAAATAAATAAACAGATAAAATATATTACCAAGAATTGCAACATTAAGTGGATGGCGATTAAAATCTTCAAGTTATTTTGCTATATGCGGGAATTCCTACACCCTTTTCATGATAAGTTTTAATCAATTTCCTAGTCTCACTAGAATTCTTCATTATAATAAAGATGTTTTAATTATAATAAACAATTATACAATTTTAAAGAAAGCCATTACGTATTTTGAAATAAATACATATTGCAGTTATACACAGCATGAATCATACATTTGAGTAACGGGTTCCGATGACGAGCTTGTATAAAAACTTAGATCTTTATAATGACACCCGGCCAAGCTTATATTCCTAATTCTTTGCTTAATGATAAATACAACAAAAAAAAACAACTTTGCTTATAGGTAATGATCGTCACGCCGCACGCCCACACTTATTACCTTCGATTCATTCATTACACACAGGCAAACGTCTCTATCCGCATTCATTTGAGGCGATGGACTCTTCATACTCGTATTTGGCTATATGCAAAGTTTAAAGACCGCTGAATAGTTAAGTTATAACTGAACACAAACTTCAAGTAGACTTATTACAAAGATTAACGTATCAAAAATACTCAAATCGAAAAATAACTCCTCAAAGTCTTTATTTCTATTCACAAAGTATGAATACAGTAATTATGTATAGTTATATGAATAAAAGTTGAACTTACCTCTACTGATAAAGAAGCCATCCAATAAACACCCAGATTTCGGATTAACACTCCAGTTAAGCACGAGTTGTAGCACTATGTCTCTAAGCAAGAGATCAAGCTAAATGCTGAGTTCATGAACACCCTAAAGGGAGCACAGAGGATAATGAAGTCCTTAGAGTCCCGGTGAAGTCCAGATTGTTGAATCCAGGCAGCGGCAAAGTGATTCGAGGTGCCGGCGGCGCGCGGTTGGCGGTCCAGCGTCCGGCCGCACTACGCGCCTCGCAACGGTAAACTGACAGGCAGCGCCAACACAGCCTCTCCCTCGCTTGTATGAGTGCCTCCAACCTCCCTCCCAAACAAATAGTACCGTACGCCGTGCTTATGTCTTGGTAACATTTATTATACTTTTATTCGTGTTGCCCCCGGCGCGCGCTGGTGTGCGTCGCAGCTTCGTGCACACTAGCACAACGTCTTAGCCGTGTGGGTGTTGGAGTAGGTAAAGTAACTACCTATGCCTGCTTTGATCTTACGATTCGGCATGCACGGCCGCGCTGCTGCACGTAGCACTGTGACTATATTTTACTTGTATAATGTATAGTCAATAATTTAAGTTTGTATTTGTGCAACAACACACATAGTTTCCAGTAAGTTATTTGGACTGGAGACAGGTATATAGCCACCCGCACTGCACCCATAAACGTAATAGGTTAGAAATGATTATCTTAACAATCTCTACAAATAGGGTTATAGAATAGTATAATTAAACCAATACATGAAAATTGTATGTTCGTAGTCGTAACATTAGTTAAAGCTATCCGATCATAACATTTTGTTAACATAAAACGCTGCTAAAAAAATATCTTATTAATGTCATTTCTTGTTACCAAGCAGTACGTACATTGAAAAGAACAAAAATAAACCACGGCATGTTTGGAAGAATAATTACCAATTAAAGCTAGTTTAAAACAGCCGTTTTTATTAATTATTTTATATAAAATTAAATAAATAAATCAAGTCAATTAAGTCAATTTTTTTAAATAATAAATTAAGTCATCACATTAAAAATATATTTCATTAACACACGGAATCTTATCATGTTAGAGTCATCATATAAAAATATTCTCCAACCTAGAGCTTCAAAAGTTATGCTTAGACACATTCATCATTGTCAGGGAAAGTGGTTCTAGATATAATCTATGAAAATCACTTCACATGCCTTTTATTACCCTTTACAATAAAAGAACTATGGGAAAATGACACGTATTGTCGGTCATCTTTGATTCTTTGTTTACTTTGCGTAGCAAACTCTCGAACTCTAACGATGTTTGACGTCCGGAATTAGATATAAGTATTCCAGTTCTAAAAATCAATACTATTCTCTATTATACTTATCATTTTCTCCGAACTTAGTCTATGCTTGCGACGTACGATAGAGGATTCCAACATTTTGTGGAGTATCTAAGCATATTAGAGAAGTTTTACGTACGCCGTCCGAACATTCGAAGTTCGTATCGTTTCATAGAGTAGCCCCTCTGAATTCAAAAGTCATTCGATAGGGACAAAAAAATGGTTGCCTGTAAAGGTCGGTTTTTACGGGCGAAGATTTTACGTGACAACGTCCTTTTTCTCGGTAGAATATTATTGATATGAATATAATTAATTGCACAATAGGAACAAGGAATTGAATGAAAATAAGAATTGCACAAATTTTAACTATAAAATATATTTGTTTACTAAAACATTGTACATGTAATGACGAATCTAAGCACTTCCATATTTTCACTACAGACACAGCTGACGATACTTTAACCACACGTGTGAACTTGTATTGTGACGCTTTCTTGTTTTCCAACGCCAAGAACGTTCGAGAAAGACAAAGACAGAGCACAAGCATGCGCCGATTCAATGCGCCTAATTCTCTAGTGCTGCGCGCGCACCGTTACGTTACCGGGCGTTACACTTTTTCATAAGTGACTCCCAGCCGCAACCTAATTTAAGACGTTGTCACGTCAATAAGAAAAATCGTATTTTGCCTGCTCTCGATTGTCGAGCTCGTCAAGACGATTCCTCTGACTCCAAACACGGGGGTTTACTTTAAGAAATGACGGAGTTATGCCTGGACAAATATTTTAGGGGAGAGAGGGAGGAATTTGGGGATTTGGTTGGGGCCAATCTGTAGAGCTCACCGAGTCGGTTCCAAAGATACCAACTCGGTGGGTCTACGATCTATATTGGCCGAGATAGGATTGGGGGGGGGTGAGGTAAATTTTCGGGGTGGGGGTAAGGGAGGGGGGGGGAGGAAAGTTTCGTGGGGAGGCTAACTTAAATTAATTTTTTGGAGGTAAAATATTTTTTTTGGGGGGTAATTTTTTGCGTAATTTGGGATTTCTGGCGGGGTCAATTTGTAGCCCTCACCAAGACGGTTCCGAGGATACCAAACTCGGTGGGTCTACGACCTATGTTGGCCGAGATAGGATTGGGGGGTGAGGTAAATTTTCGGGGTGGGGTAGGGGAGGGGGGGGGGGTAGGTTTCGTGGGGAGGCTAATAGGCACTATTTCGGAATAAGGGTGGGGGAAGGCAGGGGGGGGGCTATGGGACAATTTTGGAAAAAGTGGGTGAAACTGAAAAATAATTCTCTAGTGCTGCGCGCGCACCGTTACGTTACCGGGCGTTACACTTTTCATAAGTGACTCCCAGCCGCAACCTAATTTAAGACGTTGTCACGTCAAAAACTTAAATAACTAAAATAGGTTTTAAAAATGTTTGAGCTTGTATGTTTTAATGCCAAATGTGTCTAGAAAAAAGATAACATCCTTCTATAAACATAACTCGAGATGATAGAGATGCCAGAGCACGCATAAAAATGTTCATGTAACTTACAACACGAGCTGCAAGCCCTGATGCCAATAAGCATGACGAAAAAAACCGGAAAGATAGATAAAAATGTTTATTATTGCTAAAATAAAGTCAAAACAATCTTCAAACGATAACATCTACATAATTATTATGTTATAATAAAGAATACATATGTAGATCATACAATCAAGATTGCGGCTACAATATCCTTGGGGCGTATCTATGGGGCTTGCCCCAGCTCAGCAATTTGCAATTCTCCAAGGAGGAGAGCGCTGGTAATTCTGCTGGTACCTAGTGTACAGTACTATGTAAATACTATATAGTATGCTTCAAGTGGCGTAATTAAGACTAAACAAGAAAAGACACAAGTAAGTAAATCATAAAATAGGAAGCACGAACGATTTTTCTTAATTTCAAGTAGTTCCATAGTATAGCCATTCGATAGTATTGACATTCATATGTTCAGAACTATGTCGCGTTTTACTGACCAAGAACCACAGTCTAAAAAGATACGATGTGTGGTCTTTTAGTTACTTCTTTTTATGTAGAGCATCGACACAAATATAACAAATCACGTTAATCGAAAATAGTGTTTTCATAAAATGGACAAATTCTTTAAAAAAAAACAATATATAATAAAATATAGCCGCATACATATTTTGATTAAGGTATAGATTTTTTGAAAAGCATTGTTCTACATGTTTATTTTTCATAAAATGGACAAACTCTTTAAAAAAAAACAATATATAATAAAATATAGCCGCATACTTATTTTGATTAAGGTATAGATTTTTGAAAAGCATTGCTCTACATGTTTTTTTTAACCGTAAGTGTCATGTGGCCTCGTCTTGGCAAGATTTTATTTGAAAATGTTTTTGGTAGGATTTCACTTCTTTTCGTAAGTTGCCAAAAAAACGGTTTATTTTTAGTTGTTCATAAAGCGTTACATTCGCATTTATTTATTTAATCTTCAACTAAACGAATACTTAACATAAGTGTACAAATGGCGTAAGTCGTATCGTATGTCGTATCGCGCTAGGCGGAGAAAGAGAGAGAAAGGAAAATAAAGAGAGGGCAGCCTGAAGTTATACTTTTAGGATAAAACTTGAATGTTAAAAATAGAATGAATGATAAAATATCAGTATTTTATATCATAATGTGTCCCTATAAAAGTTTCAGACATCTAGCATGAAATTTCTGGAAGTGGTGTATACAAATTCCATGCCCTATTTTAAAGGGTTGGCAGATAAAAGTTTGACATTTTACATATTTTTTTATTGTTTGTGTACTATTACTAGCTTACTTAAAAAAATCAGCTTTCTAACATATTACTCGTAGTAAGTACCCTAAGGATTTTGGTGATCATCCGTGACTCAGTGACGAAATATTTTAGATATCAATAAAATCTAGAGTATAAGAGCTATACAATTAACACTTTAAATATGTTTCATAAATCCACTATTGAGAACATATTCCAAGAGTTTTGTTGATCCAAACCGAAGTTATAAAGGTTAAAAAAAGACAATCGCTTTGAGAAAAGGTATGTTTGCCCTTGTTG
Source organism: Hyles vespertilio (assembly GCA_009982885.2). NCBI lineage: Eukaryota > Metazoa > Arthropoda > Insecta > Lepidoptera > Sphingidae > Hyles > Hyles vespertilio. Next base: position 50,883 of record WUWR02000203.1, read on the forward strand.
TATGTTTAACTCGACTGCAACCGCTACGCGAAGTTTGGAATACATGGAGGAATTTGACCGAATTTATGTATTAAATAAAGTTTTTACAATCTACAAAACTATTTTCTTTTTCTATCACACACTTTGGGAAATATTTATGTAAATAGAATAATAATTGACAGCCTCCATGTTAGACGCTGCCTGTGAAATGAGAGCACATTGACAGAAATGTTTGTGCAGCCCACAAATATTTCTTTCGGCTCTGGGTGTTTGTGAGACCGAAAATTATCTCGTAGTGCCTGATACCCACGATACAAGACTCGATCTTAGTGTGGGGTCATGACTATGTATGGTATGTGACTGTTGAGTGTTATTTATTTATTATTAATAATTCCTAAATTCTTATTTTTTTACAGAGCCTATACGAGTAAATACTATAGAACCACTGTCTAGGTCACTGCGGATTTATTAAAATATTTTTACATTACGCAAATATCAAACACACTTCTGATTTTGAATCATCCAACACGAAAATGTTCAAAACAGGTTATACGGCCATATAGCAATTATTGAATGAGTGACATTTAAAATTCAACAAAGCGTATAGTGACGCATGTAGGACATAGGCCAATGCGAACAATAAACTAATTAAATACCGATATACTCCTTCCGTTTCTGTTTTTATATTGTAAATTTTAAATAATAATACACCCAACCGTCACGTACATGATGATCCTAAAGAACAATTAAGTCTTATGTCGTAAGTAAAAGAAATTACAAAAAAAATCGGTCATACAAATACCTGTGGGCATCACAAATATTCGTCTCGATCGAACTCACGACCTTTCGTTTCACAACCTGCGTCTAATCAACTGCGCCACCGAGGCTGTCCTGTGGCTGAGTATTTTTCATAGAATTGTTATTAATTATTTCATTCAATAAAAAAATGTATTGAAATAATTTATATACATTTAAGTAAATATACATAGGCATTCCAGATAACTCCGTACAATATTTCGGTTGTCAATAAGATTTTTTGGATAATAATTCAGTCTTAGAAATTATAATTACTTTTCATGCCTCGGGTTTTTTGTTGCTGGTACTACAAAGAGACTAAGCACTGATGGTTAGGATACTTTTCAAAAGATAGTGGAATACCCTATTATGCGAGCCCAATTGTATTCGGATATATAGAGAATGAACCCGACACGCGACACAATAAATCTATATAAATACACACATATACTCAATCATAACATGAGGTATTGACCTACTTCTACAGTAACAAAAGGCTCTTCATTTTTGGAACGAAGTTCCTTATCGCGCGGTGTGAAAGAGGGCTAGACGGAAAAAATTCTCACGAAAAGTTGGCACGACACTTTAAAACATTTGACAATCGTTTTTTATTTCTTTATTTGAAAATGATGTCATACATTTTATTTAACTCTAATAGAGGCAATAAAATATCCAAATACATATTAATTATTATTATTATTTTATAATGGCCTGGCATAGTGGCGGCATACCACCTGATGGTAAGTGCCAATGCCGCCCAGGCAGAGTATCCATTGGCATCGGACGGCAGTCCCATGCCAATGGAAACAATTATGCCGGCCTGCTAAGATGCCTCTTCACACCACGCCGGAAGGACCCAGGATTGTAGGAAGGAGGGAAGACGTGAGACGGCAAACAATTCCACAGCCTGACGGTGCGGCACAATAACGAATTCGAGAACCGTTTGGTTCTCGAATTTTTGTTATTGTATTCGTTATTGTTTGTATCGCGCCGGGATGGTGTGGACCGTCAAGCTATGGCTTCGCAAGCCAGCACGCGTGGTTCTGGTTAGGAATGGAGAGGAGGGATCAAGTTGAACAATTCTTCAGAGCACTCACCGTGATACAGTCGGTAGAACACGCTTACATCTCTCCGGAGTTGTAGCGACTCTAAGTTGCTCGTAACGTCTGCATCATTCACAATGCGGATGGCCCGCCGCTGCAATCCATCCAAGGCATCGAGCAGGTACTGGGCGGATCCATCCCAGAGGTGCGAGCAGTACTCCATACCCGGCCGGACCTGCGCCTTATATAAACGACAAAGCTGACCGGGCGTGAAAAACCGACGCACCCTGTTCAGGACTCCAACCCTGCGTGATGTGGTAGTTATTACGCCCTCGATGTGATTCCTTGGATTGAGATCACAGCAGATATCCACACCAAGGATACTTATCAGGTATCAGTATTATCATCATATTATCAGGTCATTCCGCATTGAGAGGGGAGCACCCTGAAGAATGGGGAGGGGAGAGAACGGAGATTTTTTGCACGTGAACGCACACACCTGGGTTTTCTTGGCATTGAACTCAACTATATTCCTGGAACCCCATGTAGAAATGAGATCCAAGTTCCGGTTGAGCTCAATGACAAGATCTTCGCGTCCCTTCACAGTTTCGACTCGGCAACCTGGAGGCCCGCAGTGGTATCGCCCATGAACCGTGCTGTCATCTGCATAGCAATGAATGTTGCCAAACGACAACATGTCATTGATATGCAGAATAAACAAGGTGGGCGACAGCACCGAGCCCTGAAGAACTCCGGCATTTACCGTCATGAGCGCCGAAGCGTGTCCGTCAACGACTACACGTATTCTACGCCCATGCATAAAGCCGGAAATCCACGAACACAGGTTGCCGGGTAGACCGTATGCCGGAAGCTTGGACAGAAGACCACGGTGCCAGACCCTATCAAACGCCTTGGCAATGTCGAGGCTCACAGCAAGAGCCTCGCCACGCTGGTCAATCGCCTCACCCCAGCGATGCAGGACAAACGCTAGAAGATCACCCGTCGATCGATTATGACGGAATCCGTATTGTCGATCACTGATCAACGAGTGATCCTCCAGGTAGCGGACCAATTGAGCGTTTATGATCCGCTCCATGACCTTACACATCACTGAGGTGATAGCGATAGGACGGTAATTGGTAGGTTCCGACCGATCACCCTTTTTGGGGATTGGTTGCACATTGGCCTCCCTCCAAGATTCCGGCACAATACCTGTGCGGTAGGACGCTCGGTAGAGGCGAGTCAGTGCTGGAGACAACTCGGCTGCACAAGCCCTTAAAACCACCGCTGGTATCCCATCCGGACCACTGGCTTTTCGCACATCGAGAGACCGTAACTCACGCCGCAAATCACACTGCCTGATGCGAATATCTGCCATTGAGAAACCGCAATCGGGCAGTGTGGGCAGCGTCTGGGAACCACGGTCTTCGAGGCGGGAATTAGCCGCAAAGAGATTTGCCAGCAAGGCAGCCTTCTCTTGCAGCTTGTGGGCCAGCGACCCCTCTGGGTACCTCAGCGGCGGCAACGCTGGACGGCAGAAGTTAGATTGAACGGCCCTGGCCAACCTCCAATAAGCACGACTGCTAGTTGGGTGATCGTCCAACGCACGCCCAATCCTGCTAACGCGCTGGGCATCCGCCCTCACGTAGGCCTTCTTGCAGGCCTTGGTGGCACGGTTGTAGGCTTCTTTGAGGGAACTGATATTGGGATCTTTCATGGCGCGATACGCCGCCTGTTTGTCACTGACAGCATTGGCGCATGCACGATTAAACCAGGAGCGTACACAGTCCTTACTGGCGATTTCAGAGGAAGAAATGTAATATTCCATTCCAAGTCTGATCTCGTCAGCAATAGCGTTGGCACTCGCTGAGGGATCTTTACCCTCAAAGCAGCGCTACCTCCAAGAGATAGATGCGAAATATTCCCGCATACCCTCCCAATCTGTCGACGAGTAATGCAGACCCTCTGCTTTACTTGCACGGGGCGTGGAGGTGATTCGAGTGGTACTGACGATCCAACCAGTTAGTGATCGGAAGTGCCCAAAGGCGCACTAGCGGTCACATGATACCCAGCTGGGTGACTCGCCAGAAAGAAGGTCCAGCAGAGAAGGCGCATGTCTCGCCATATCCGGGATCCTGGTGGGCTGGATCATCAGTTGTGTTAAGTCATGAGTCAGAGCAAATGCATTGGCAGCTCTGCCAGCATGATCAGCTCAGCCACAGTTCGTAATGTGCATTGAAATCCCCTAAGACCACCATTTCGGCCGATGGGAACTGCGCCTGCGCGTCATGAGCCGCCTGGCTAAAATACCTGAACAGTCGAGTCGTCTCATTGTCCCCGTTGTGAGACCTGTAAAAGGCACACGTAGGTGCGGCTCATGGAACCTAGATCCACGTGCACCCACTGAACGGAAAAGGAGGGGTGCTTCATGCAGCGCAAACGGCGACAGCAGATATCCGACCGAACATACAAGCATACCCCGGCTTTAGGCTTGAAGTTTACTTCAAGCGAATAACCGGGATACAACAGGTAAGAATTATCAGCCGGACAACGAATCTGCGTCTCCGTTAGGAAGAGCAAAGCAGGCCGGGCTGTCTCGAGATGGTGGTGGACGGCATTGAGGTTCGTATGGAGTCCGCGGATGTTAATGAACTCCATAGTGAACGCGGTGGTGGGGTTAAGCACCGCTGAAGAACCTGCTCTGTTTGGTTGCACTGTCATAAAGAAAGGAAGGATGGGATTGGTGAAGAGGCAACGAGGAGCTCAAGTTCGGGCACTAAGAAGGCTGAATGGGCACCGGCACGAAAGGGTCGGCAGGAAGCGAATTGATCCGCCGGACGGAAGGGCCCCCGTACCCTCCCTGGATGGGCCGCCGGGACCCCACTTCCGGTCACCAACCGGCACGACGGACCCACCCAAGATTAATCGCGGCATGGTGAGGCAGCCTCTCGAGGTGGTTAGCCCCGATTGGGCCCCTGTACTATACCGCGGGCGGCCAGCGGACAACCGTTTCTAGGGGTCTCCCTGACCGACGGATCAACGTTCCTTCCTTCGACAAAGGACCGAAAATACCCATACGGTACAACCTCATGCCCGGACTCAAGATCCTCGAAAAAACCGGAAAACCATTGGCTGATCCCGGAACGCGGTCTCCTTACGGAGATCACTATGGCGGTCTTTACGCCTCGTGGACGGTGGTCGCTACCTGGGCGGACACATAAGTCCTACCACCACTAACTGTGTCAGTCATTTGGCACTACCCAGGGGTCACGTGTAGGGAATCTAGAGTCAAAGCCTACGGACGCGAGTGACGTTAACCCCCTTATTAACATGTTAAAAATTATTAATATGTTAAAGGCTATAGTAAAAACTAAGAATACGCTGAAGCCCAAAATAAAGTGGGAAACGTTGCGACAATTTCTAATTTTCATCAAATGTCATAAATCAAATTGGTACAAAAGAAACAGAAATTGGATAAATATGTGAAAAAAAAATGATGGTGATACCCAAATGATTCTTTTGGTGGTGAGATTTAATTAAAATTACATAATAAAACCGTAATACATTAATTTTCGATCCTCCTTAATAAATGTATTATTATTTACAATTTTAGTTTGTTATCCTGCTGTCAATCATCAACCCTTCATTTGACTATGTATCTTTACCAATTATTACTACAATTGAGCCTACTGATTAAGTTTATATTACATTATATTTGTTAATAATAAAAAAATTGTATTTTTATAACTTAAGAAATATAATTTTATTACAATTCCTTCACTAATTAATCGAAAGGAACTTCGTTCCATCCGGGTGTCCGCTGACACCTCTCAAGTTTTTTTTTTCTTGGTTATCGACAAAATTTTGCGCATTTTCAGATATGTATTAACGCCCAAAATAAGATGCGTCAATAAAAAATGCTAATTAAATCTATAAAAATAAGAAATACATCACCTTCAACCCAGTAACATAATATTGAAGTGGCCTCAACTGGTTGTCTTCATGTTTCTACCATATTGTTATCTGAATGAATCCAGACGTAGTAAATTTATTACTAATCTGTAAATTAATTCAAACTGCGTTATTAGTAGCTACGTATTATGTATAAAAACTTCTTACCAAATGAATAATTTCATTTTTAACATATTTTTAATAAAAAAAATAACAAGCTCCAATAAGGCTCAGTAATAGAGATTCTTCAACATTTCTCATTTAAAAAAAATCTAATATCTAAGTAGTTCTTAGATTATATAATCTAAGATCTAGTTATCACATGAGACTATAGTTTTTGCTTATTGCTCAAAACACTATATGATCCAACTAGGTAGTTAAATTGCAAAAAAATCTTTGGATTTTAATAATTTAATCATATGTAATTCCACAATACTCGAATCGTGAGAGTATTCTAGATTCTGTATAGAGAGATCCTAGGTATAGTCATTTGTTTTACATATTATATTTGATTCGATTAAATCCATGATTAAATCAGACATTCATTTCATTTTCATAAGTATATACTTTAACTTTTTCATTAGTTTTATACGGCTGTAATATTCTAAGATACCGTGAGTTTAAGAAATTCATTATTTTTTTAATTTGAAAGTTGGCCTTCGCTTGGCTCCCACATGACCACCATGATCAGTAATCATGATATGTGGAACATGGTGGCTTTGGAAAACATCATCTTGAATGTATCTGGCATTATGAAAGAAACATCAATAGTTTTTTTAGGTCTCCAAGAAACATATGTATAACTACGGAGTAACTGATAAATATCGAATTATGAAAATTTGAAAATAGTCAGAAGTGGAAATAATAACTTCAGAAGTCGAACGTCCGAACATTCGAACTTCGATTCGGATCATAGAGTAACCCTCCTAAATGTTTGGTGTATATAGCTGAGGCATGCGCAGACCAACTTTCAATCTTCAACAAATGACGTAAGTCTGAAGCTCATGAGCTCCAATAATATAATAATAATGCACCAATGATAAACGTAGTGCAATTCAAGTAGTAAAACGACCTGCTCGTGCCCTCGCATCGGTGTTCAATGGTTGTCATCCGTGAGATTACAAATATGTAGGATAAACACGATCAAATTATTCTGCAGTAATCTCACTTATCAAATACAACATATACATGTTTCACGTCAGGTCTTTGTAAAACAGTGGTCTGACCAGAGACGGACCATGAATTTATGAGACCCTGGGCTAAAACGCCTCAGAAGCCCACTAATTATTCAAATAATTGTATTGTGTTACAAAACTGTTTTACAGAGCGATCTAGATTGACTGTAAAGGAAAAAATAGGATAAAGAAACGTGTTATTTATTTTAATAAAATTTACCAATTTTTTTCATAAAAATGAACATTAAAAAGTTAGCTTTTGGGCTTATTGTATCCACGGAGCCTTGGGGGCTAGGCTGCAGCCCTAAAAACCCTTAGGTAGATCCATTCATGGATCAGTCCGAGCCGGCCTATTCCTACCTCAATCCTAGCTGTAACGCGGGCCACGGGCCACGGCTCCACCACCGAGAAAACCAATAACAGGCCTACCACGGCTACAAACTTGCATATTAAATAGGTAATGAATAATTTATTTAGTTGGCAATAAAATTAAATAGGATTCTACGAAGACGAGAAACCAGCTTTTCGAAGCTCCTAAAAACGTTCCAATTTAAACTTTTCGTTTTAACGTGGAATTAAGTAATTGTTCGTTAAAACAAAATAATTCCATGATTTCTTACTTACTACATGATTTCTTATATACTTACCCTAAATATTGTGATAGGATATAATGCGACATTTGTACTTTGCATTTCAAAGCAAACAAAAAATAAATACAGGACTACAATATGCCAAGGACGAGTCATTATTTAGTAAAACATGATCAATACAACTTAGTAATTCCATGGTTCCACATTCCACAAGTTCAATAATTTATGAAAGGACAAAGTTATCTCGAAAAATTCAGTGAAAAATTGTTAATAAAATCAAATTACCTTAATACTTTATAGCAATTGTTAATGAAATACCATTAATTGATAAATATAATCGTTTTTTCACTTTGTCTCTTATTGATTCATTGATTCACAAAATATCGATTCAAGCAACAACACTAGATGTTTTATCTGTGCTGAATTTATTTAATCTGACATCCCCGCCGGGTGTGTGAGCGACGCACGATTAATGTATCTGTTATTTTACTTATTTTTAAGTGTAAACAATGAGTTTTTTTATAAATGTAATTATATTTACTGAAAAATAAATAATTACATTGCCAATGTTGTAATTTAAGTGTTTTATAAGCTTTTTACATTGATGTGAGGTTTCCGTGCTTTGTCTTCGTGTGTGACAATATACTCAAAATGGCGCATCAACTGGCACCGTCTGTAAATTGTTCATTAGACGACATTGACCTCAGCGCACTAAAGGTAAACTTATGAAGGCATTTATTTTTAGATTTAACAATAATCAGATTCATTCCACAATTGTCCACCCCTAGGATAGAATAGACCTGCAGTAAAGGGCAATGATCTCACAGGGCGTGAATCATAAGTGAAGGTTCACGTAGAAATGGCATAATAACCTTCGTTTATCCATCACTTGAAGCGTTATGGCTGTTTGGTTTGTTTCAGGATCCCGCTGGAATATTTGAGCTAATAGAAGTGGTCGGAAATGGCACGTACGGACAGGTGTACAAGGTATGCATTATCAAAATAGAAGAGTGTCAATAAAACCATTTTATGTAAATTGTACATGCATGTATATAGATATAGATGTTTGCCTAGTACTATAGTGTTTTCCATGTGTAATGAGTTGATTACTTAACATGATGCCCCTTTGTATGAACTGTGTAATTGTCTTCACTTAGACTACTACAAATTAAACTTAATAGGCACCAATAACATCACAATTAAATAGTACACTCTATGAATGTCAATGCCCTGGCATCTGTGCTAGTAATGCTGGTTAGTGTCATTGTAATAGTGTATAATTTTTGTTATAAAAAATATTAGAGAATTAAATTGCTTGAAATGTACAATATTAATTGACATTAATATTTATTTGGTATTTTCATATAACATTCAGAATTATATTAAATACACCACTATTATTAACACACAATTATGTCATAAATGCTTAAACTCATATTCTCTACTTTTTTTTTAAATTATTAGCAGTATATAACAAATAATTAATAATTCACATCATCAGTATATTTGTGTATGACACATAGTATGATTAAATTCCTCAAGCCAGAGTCATCATAATTGCTAAAATATTGTCACATGATTATATAAACATGTTTACTATCAATTATCTATCAACATTGTAGGGCCGTCACACAAAAACAGGCCAACTTGCAGCCATCAAAGTTATGGATGTCACACAGGATGAGGAAGAAGAGATAAAGCTTGAGATCAATGTGCTGAAAAAGTACTCAAACCACCGCAACATTGCTACATACTATGGTGCATTTATTAAGAAAAGTCCCCCAGGGAAAGATGACCAGCTGTGGTTGGTTATGGAGTACTGTGGTGCTGGTGTGTATCATAATGAAATGCATCAAATCAACATTACTATATTTTTTATATGATGATTTACTTCTTCTACTAATAAACATATTAATTTGTCACATGCTTACATGTTCGATAAAGATCACACCATTTTATTTGGTGTAGCCTATTACGGTCACAAACATTTGTGAACAAAACTTTAAATTAATAACCTAGGTACAAATGTTTTATATATTTGTTGTCATAGAAAATTTGCTAATTCTAGCAATCTAATTTCAGGTTCCGTGACTGATTTAGTTAAATCTACAAAAGGGCAATCATTGAAAGAAGAATGGATATCATACATTTGTAGAGAAATCCTACGAGGTCTTAGCTATTTGCATTCTAACAAAGTCATCCACCGAGACATCAAGGGGCAGAATGTCCTGCTTACTGATAATGCTGAAGTAAAACTAGGTGTGTATAAGTGATTTACTCAAACATACATTTAGATTTGAGTATACTATATAATGTTAATTCTTGTGGGCTTATAGTGGATTTTGGAGTGTCCGCACAACTGGACAGAACCATAGGTAGAAGAAACACATTCATTGGAACTCCATACTGGATGGCGCCGGAAGTTATCGCTTGTGATGAAAATCCTGACGCCACATACGATAATCGCTCTGACCTGTGGTCTCTCGGTATCACTGCACTGGAGATGGCTGAGAGTCAACCACCCCTTTGTGACCTCCATCCAATGAGGGCTTTGTTTCTTATTCCAAGGTATAGAGAATATCATTTTCATATAATATACATGCACTGAAACACAGTCAAAAATTATAAACTATTCATTGTATTTCAGGAATCCTCCACCACGTCTGAAGTCAAAGAAATGGGCTAAAAAGTTCCATAGTTTTATTGAAACTGTTTTAGTAAAAGACTACCATCAACGGCCTTACACTGAACAGCTTTTGAAGCATCCATTTATAAGGTAAAAAAATGTTATTGATTCTTTTAAGGAAAATTAATAGTAATAGACCTAATAAAGATTCCAAAGAGGATGGAATTACTATATACATAAGTAGAATTCTGAATCTGGCCTTCCCTATATTGGCTATCACTTAATAACAAACTGTATTCTTCTTTACTTTAGAGATCAACCAACAGAGAGGCAAGTGAGAATACAACTGAAAGATCATATAGATAGATGTAAGAAAAGAAAACAGGACAACTCAGTTCGAGAGGATTATAAATACTCGGGATCGGAGGGAGAGGAAGAGGAGAACGCAGTGGCGGGCGAGCCGTCTTCCATCGTGCACAACGCCGCCGCGCACCAGACCAGCGACACGCTGCGACGCAACTTCCAGCAGATACAGGAAGGCACCCGGTCAGTACCACACCACTACATCCTCGTGACGCTTATTAACTGCATAGTAAACATAACGCACATTCATAATTAGAGAGACTTAATCAAAAAAAAATAGATTTTTGATGTTTTGGCTCAAAATTACCTATCGACCCACTATTAAAGAAGGACCTATTGATGCATGAAAGGCAGAGAGATGTATAAATCGGTCTTTTAGATGTATATTCCATAAGTACAACATTTCTTATGTTACAAACCTTTAATGAACGTTTCCCAAAAACAAGATTTTTTGGTTAGGTCACTCTAATTCTAAAGGTGCGATAATATATTTCTCTACTAAATAGATCTGCCGAAGTTGCGCAACCACAACCGCCGCCTAAACGCAACAGCAAACGCGAGGAACGTGAGGAGATTCCAGGTAACATAACACTGTAACATTACATTGTGATATTTGTACAATAACAAGGGATGTATGACTCACTGTGCCGTCTGTTGGTGCTCTAGAACCAGGCCCGCCCGCGAGGCCTTCTATTCCACAAAGACTGATCGTTGTGCCAGACCCGCAGGCGCAACAGCCTAATAGATATAGGTAAATATGACATGAACTTGTATGGTTGTTTATTTCTTATGCCATTAACAATATATTGATTATGTTTGTGCATTGTATTGATAACGAAAATAATCAATTTCATTTTCAGGCCTTTGCCCCCGACTCCCAAGTCTTCAGGTTCATCCAACAGCTCCGGATCTAATAACGGAACGCCTCCGGCTAGCGGGCCGCAGCCCCCGCAGCGTGGCTCTCATCACATGTTTAAACCTATGGTAAATATAGGAAATTGTATATTTTGCTACATATGTATGGCCCTGTTGTCTTCTGTTTTGTTTGTCGTTATTTTTTTACTTTTGTTTATTTGCTTTTTATTTTATTTCCATGTCACGCTGTTACCTTTCTTTGCACACGATTCCTGCAGTTTCCACCGCGAAGGCCTGAGGTAGGTTTGAAAACCTAATTTTTAGATATAATTTTGTATGTCGTTATTTATTGGATACAAACTATCGAGACATAATTTAGAAGGCTTATCATTGATTGTCGTCCTTTAGGATTTGGACAAATTAGCTGCACAACTGAACGAGTTGGGCGTGGTGTCCGGGAATGAGCCGCCTACACGGCCGCCTCGAGCGCCGACCAATGGACAAGGTTTTTTGTCAATTTTACTTTTTTTGTACATTCATAATTTCTTGCAAGTACACAAATACATGATATTAATCCAGGGCCTACAGTGGACAAGAACCCCCCTGAGCCGACATTTGACGATTCTGACAGTGATTCGGATGCCGAAGAGAGCGGTGGCCGAGTGCGTAACGACGGCACTCTACTCGCCAGTGATCCACCAAAACCGCTGTAAGTATTCTATTAAAAGAACCCAAGGTTACATACGAGTTTTGTATTTACACGACACTCTTTGTTGGAATTAATTTCCTCGTTATGTTTAACAGATCCCGAATATCATGCACTTTTTTGCAGCGACTCTGATTGATTGAATAATGTGAAATGTATATTTTTGTTTTTTCTAATGATGTGTGTAAACCCTGTACGTTTCCTTTATTATTTTGATTTGCTGTTATTTTTCTGTTCGGCCCTCGTTTCGTTCGGTTGGTTTGGGTTTGGCTTGTCAGTCCCGAGTTCTGCTACAGGCCGGGGCTGAGCGCGGTGTCGGAGGACGGCGGCGCGGGCTCGGGCGACGCGCCCACGCGCCCGCTGCCGCCCACGCCCGACGACGACGACGCGCACGCCGACCGCACGCTCGTCATGAAGAGGGTGAGTCTCACCGATGCCTTACCAACACTCTCTTTGTGCTAATTTCCTAGCTCTCATATACATTCTACATCACTTTGACACGAGTTAATGTCTACGGGGCGAATGGCCTTGTATAACGCTAGTCTCTGTTCTCAGTCTGTATTTCACGCCAAAGTAAGATCAGTGAGCATTAATAAGAAGGTTAGGCATTGCTATATATATATAATTTATATTTAACTGCATATTATTTACTCATACTTTTTGTGTCGGACATGTTTGAAAAACACCAGAGAGAGAATGAGGAACACGTTAAAAGACAATCCGACATTGACGAGGCGGTCTTACTGAAGGACTGGGATTTTGCTAGATTTTTCCCTCCAAAGAATGCCCAGATCAAAGAAGAAAAACAAGACTCGTCGAAAAACATGGAAAAGCGAATACCGCTGCAGCGACAGTCGCGACTGGAAATGGATGACGCGTGGGCTAAGTACAAAGCGATAGCGACGCCCCCATCGCGGCACAAACAAATATTCCAAAAACCCAACGAAAAAAATACACAGGACAAGCTCTCTGAAATGTTAAAGTACAAAAAGGATCAAGATTCTGAAATTAACTCGCCTAATAGATTCTTCAGAGGATTCCGAAGAGAAAATTCCGATTTCTTTCCATTATCGAGCACTCGCCATTCCGCCATATACTTCCCGAAACACGATAACCAAGCCGGTATCAACAAACAGCTGAGGTCGAGCGGCATTTTCAATAACTCGCGCAAACAAATGACAAAGCAACCCACATCAGGGGAGCCCATATTGACTGACTTTATAAAAATGAACGACAGTCTGAAGATGTCGGCTCAAGGAGAGGTGAAGAAGAATGACAAAAGAGATCACGAAAGGAGGCCGGTGACGAGTAGTCCTATCGACGCGCTGAAGAACGTGGCAGCGCTGATCAGGCAGAACAGCGAGAACAGCTCGCCTCAACGCCAAAGCAGTGTGGAGAGCGCAGGCAGCGACAAGGCGGGCTCGCCCGACCTCACCGCCGGCGCCGCCGACGCCAGCCTCATCAAGCCGCGCAGAGAAAAGACTGAGTCAGACATTGTCTTCCGAAGGAATTCACAGTATAATCGGCACACTGAGTTTATACCGAGTGGGCAGGAAGCGGTACTCGCACAGGACCAGGTAATTGCTTCCGGACAGGATAGTTTGATTAATAATTTTAATGATATACTGGTATGAGGGTTCTGTATCCTAACATAGTTTATACTAACATTTGTAATGGTTATGCTTTTATTAAAGGATTGATATTGTACTTGATTTTGTAGTGTGGGTTTTGGTACGATTAACAAACAATTATATGTATGGGAATGGTTGGAACTTATTGTTTGTGCTAAGTTATGTTAAGCGTTTTCTATAAAATAATCATCCTAGATGTAGTTGAAATAATTGAAATACAGATTAGTTTTGCTCACACGTCTTACCTTTTGGCGTGATTTTTTTTTTTAATTATAGATAGATATGGGTCTCGGAACTCTTTTAGAAGTAGTTTTATCTATGATCATCTTCTTGTGGGTATATCAACTTTCATTTCAGGGACAGTGGATATGTATTAGTGTTAAGATTGTAGCATTTGCATTTTCTAACATTATAATAATACATCACTGCAAGTCACGACTAATAGCAAATTAACCATTGAGTTTGTCTGTGCGCGAATACCGTCTTCCTGCCATCAACCGTCAACGCCAATAACGAATACACTTGTGCCATGAACACTCGAAAATTAACAAGTTTAGGAATGCCGCCTAACGAAAGCTCAGGACATGAAAACAGGAGCCATCAAACTGTGAATGTGTTTTGCATGTTTTGGCTGTCGTGTATGTTTGTCGCGCTGTGTCCAATTAATATTGCTATACATTTCCTTGTTGTTTATTGAACACTTTTAATAGTTTTAAGAATAACTTGTAATACGATTACTTTTCCCACTTTTAATAGACCTTTTAGACATTAAGGTGGACTTCTCAGCTCGTTGGTGACGTCAGACTGTCGGTACATTATGTAATCATAGTTTTATTTTTTTGCCATTACACAATTATTAATATAGCTGTATCAAATCTCACATATAGTTATGTAACCGAATATTTCAGTGAAATTCTACGAAATGTGGAGTCTATCTTGATATGTTTGATGAAGGTACAGTTTAGAGTTACAATAACTGTGTATACATAGGGTCGCTCAAGCGGCGGTAACGAGAGCGGTGGTGCACGAACCAGTTCAGTGTTACCCGATCTACTCAGTCAAGCTGGACAGCCTACAACACCGCCGCGCCATGATAAATCCACTAGCGAAGAGGTAAGCTCCTATTCGACACTCAGTTACTCATACGTGCCACACATTGCATACACACATCTAGACAACGCGTTGTGCGCCTACAGTAAACACTTAGGACCATATTCATGGACAGTTTTAAAACCCATTTTAGCTTTCGAATGTTTTTGTCCCTTTCCAACGATTTTTGAATCCAGTTTGAACAAAGAAGACAAAACATTTGATATCTAATAGGGGTATTAAAATTTGATATGAATAAGGCCGTTAGAACAAAAAGACACTGCTTTATATCGAAAACAGTAGTGGTTGTATGTCATCATCATTACAATACAGCCACGTAATTTTGTTTTTGTTTTTCTTTTTACGGGGAGTGTTGTGAGTGGCGTCTACACAGATCACATGCTTACGGGATTGTTTTACTTTGGGAGTTACAGTAACATGCCATAATTTGTTCGTAATTAACTTCAGAGCTTCCAACATACTGAGGTACAATTTCACAATACTTCCTTGGACGTTAATATTAACTTGGATCTTAATTATTATTTTTTTCATATAACATATTACTATCAATAATATTTAATAATTCATTGCTAGTACATACATAATTTTTGTAACCCGTGATGAATGTTGTGTTAAAATTTGTTGTTTGAAGCTCTATTTAATAGCCGACCATTCGTGGTGTCCAGCTTTTGGTTTATCGTATTAATGTGATAATGGTTGTCAATCATGCAAACATCCTGGAGCCACTTCGCGGCCGGTTTGCAGACACCTCTTAGCCCGGCGTAAGTATACATCGTATTGCAAATAAGAGGAAATGCTTGTAAGGTTATAGAACGTTGTTTGTTGACAGTCGGATATGTATCTTCTTCTATATGTATGCATATTCTAGAGGCTTTCTTTCATTTCATGTACCAATTATGCCACATTGTTCATCAAAAGCAGATCTATATCAAGCTTCAAGGTAGTTTAATTTGAGACGGCTTCAATAACAGTAACTAAACACGGTCTTATGGGAGAATGTGTTGCTGGAATATTTCAATATGTGGCTGATTAAGTTTTCAGAACGAATCAACGTTATGTCGTACACGATAAATCTTTTTTAAATTTTATTATATGTACATAACTGGTAAATTTTTGAGTAATTAAATTGCAAATCTCAAGTAAAATAATAATTTTATAGTCACATAATAGTGTAACCTATTACAGTTAAACGATATCTAGGGATTACATTACAGCACTTTATAAGTGCATGCACATAAATGTACTAGCGTGACTTATTCATTGCCTGATATCATATTCACGAAGCATTGTCTTTACAATATCATGAAATGGTAGATAATAGTCATCATGCTAATAACTTTCCAAGTGTATATGAGATGAGAACTAATAATTGGGAGATGGATTTGACTAACAAATCACGTATTAATCGAAGAATGGTCAATCGAGACAAACACTCCGGCAAGTAAATAATAGCTGTTGATTTTTGTTCATACGTATAAATAGTGAACGATATAATTTTTTCTGTTGCAGTATAGACAAGCGATTGCGGGCGGCACGCCTCTGTCCCACCACCACCACCACCCGGCCACTTCCTCGGTCCAGTCCACTCCTTCCAAGTCGTTCGTGTGCGGCGCGGCGTCGCCGGCGGCCGCGCCCCCGCCGCTGCAGCAGTCCCCCTCCAACTCGTCGGTGGGCTCGCAACAACAGTTCCTCCCCTTGCAACAGAAGCAGCGCTCGTTCCTGACGTTCGGCTTCGGCGCCGGCTCCACGGGCAGCGGCGGCACGGCGGGCTCCGGCGGCAACGCGTCGCGCCGCGAGAGCCACGTCAACGTCAACGTCACGCCCACCGGGCACGACCTCTCCTCCGACACGCCCGAGATACGCAAGTACAAGAAACGGTTCAACTCGGAGATCCTCTGCGCCGCCTTGTGGGGTCAGTCTGCACTGTCGTACCTCACCCTTAGTTACTTCAATTTATTTCTACTTGTGTCGAATTAAACCAAATTGATGAATTCATTTGCAGGAGTAAATTTACTCATCGGAACCGAAAATGGTTTGATGTTGCTCGACCGCTCGGGTCAGGGCAAAGTGTATCAATTGATTTCAAGACGCCGCTTCCAGCAAATGGAAGTGTTAGAAGGACAAAACATTCTCGTCACTGTTTCTGGAAAGAAAAATCGTGTACGCGTGTACTATCTTAGCTGGCTTAAGTCCAAGATATTACGCACTGATGGACTTAGTGATGTAAGTATATTTCATTTTAGTATCAAAGCACATCTAATGATTGCAATAGATGTATATTTGATGTGATATCGTTGCAGCAAGCGGAAAGGAGAAATGGGTGGATAAACGTAGGTGAACTACAAGGTGCCGTACATTTTCGTATTGTAAAGTATGAAAGAATTAAATTCCTTGTGATTGCGCTTAAGGACTCCATCGAAATTTATGCTTGGGCTCCTAAACCATATCACAAGTTTATGGCCTTCAAAAACTTCGGAGAGTTGCAACATAGGTAAGTGACATTATATTTTTTATTAATAACCCACTTTTGCAGTGTAATGAACTAAACCATTTTTAATATTTACTATACCATCACTATTTTGTGCTGATTAATTATGCAGGTGTTTATAAAAATAAGTGTAAGATATGTTTTACTTATAGAAGAAGAAAGAAAGATTTATTGTTGGTACAAAAAAGACTAATAAAAAAACACAACTCACAAATACTACATATTATTATTTCAGGCCTTTGTTGGTGGACTTGACTATTGAAGAAGGCACAAGACTGAAAGTAATTTATGGGTCAGCTGATGGTTTCCATGCTGTTGACTTAGACACTGCCACTGTCTATGATATTTATATTCCAAAACATGTGAGTATAAACTTCATATTAAGTTCTCACTTGATAAAAACATAAGTAAAACCTTTACATAGAAAGGCTGCAACATTTCTTCAACCTTAAATGTTTTTTACAGACTCAAGGAGCCATTGTTCCACATTGCATTGTACCTCTTCCAAATTCCAATGGTGTTCAATTATTATTGTGTTATGACAATGAGGGTGTGTATGTTAATACATATGGACGAGTCAGCAAGAATATAGTGCTTCAGGTAAATTTAATTTTAATGTGTAGAAAAATGGGCGATTATATTTGAATTAGTAAAATGATATATGACTGCCTCGGTGGCGTAGTGTACTATGGTATGATTACAAAGCTGAGGTCTTGGATTGGAATCCCGTTGATCGGGGGAAGTGATCGTGGATTTTTCAATTCATTATCGGCCTGGATTTAGGAAATTTTGTCCGACATGGTGATAGGCTCATCCCCTATCACATTGTAGGACTGATCATATGAGGCGAAACGTGGTTGTACTGGTTGCTACCAGCACTTCTGCCTACCACTTCTGGGAAAAAACGTGGGTTTATGTGTGTATGTATGATATACAGTTAAGGTTGACCTATTTTCAAAATGGTTAAAAATGTTTGCTGTACTCTTTGTTATGTTCCCATCAGTATTGTGTGAGTGGTGGAAGCCTTAAGGAAGAAATATCGATTACTTACTACTTTTCTTTAAAAATAAACTAACAAACAGGATTATTTAGTCTAAAATAAGTAAAACTATTTGAATTTATTTACAGTGGGGTGAAATGCCGACATCCGTGGCGTACATTGGTACTGGACAAATCATGGGATGGGGCAATAAAGCGATCGAAATTCGTTCTGTGGAGAGTGGCCATCTTGACGGCGTGTTTATGCACAAGAAAGCACAACGACTCAAATTCTTATGTGAACGCAATGATAAAGTTTTCTTTTCATCTGCAAAAGGTGGTTCATCTTGTCAAATATATTTCATGACGCTTAACAAGCCCGGTATGGCTAACTGGTAGTGGGGAGGTTAGACAGGCGTGTAGCGCGCCTTTGATCTGTGATGTTACATGCGCGGCGTCCCTTTGATTATGAACATGCTCGCATTGTACAAGATAATGCCAGTAGATTAGTCAATATTACAAAAACATGTGCTTTGGCCACTCGGAATTCAAAGACTTGTGATAGTGACAGATTATATTATGTGCTCAAAAGACAATCCACAGAATATTACTATGTTCAAGTATTCGAGGACCCTTATCTTATAGATAATTGTGGCATTTTGTACTGATGATAGTAATTTCATTACAAACTGCTAAGGAACATATATAATTAAGCAATAATCTTTAGAATAAATGTTTTGATATTGACAATTATTCATAAGTAAATTAAAATGCTTAGGTTTTATTATTATGTTGCAATTGTTTATTTCTAAAAGAAATGTATTTCAAATCAAACTATTAATTCATATATGCCATATTATATTGTTTGTAATGATAAGCTAGTTGGGTGATGATTACAGTAATTAATTGGTTACATAATTATGTTTACTATGTTAACAAAGAATGCCATTTCTGACAGGATATAAATAATTATTGAAAGTCAGCTAAAACAAAACACAATTAGTTGTAATATTAAATTGTTACTCTTCAATTTATATTATAAGGTTAGGTCATCCATCATTTCTCTTAACAAATTGGCATTTAGTCAAGTCACTTTGTATGATAACAATCACACCAAGCTACAATTTTATGGATATATCCTAAAAATTTGGTACTATTTATTATTTATTTGTTATGTACTATATTATTTACATGTATAAAGGTGTAACTGTGCATATGGAAA
The DNA here is from genome assembly GCA_009982885.2 of Hyles vespertilio. Lineage (NCBI taxonomy): Eukaryota > Metazoa > Arthropoda > Insecta > Lepidoptera > Sphingidae > Hyles > Hyles vespertilio. The sequence goes on from WUWR02000203.1 coordinate 70,395, forward strand.
ATTATATATTTGATGACTTTTATTTGAGGACACCTTAGCCCAATAAAATATAAAATCACAAATGTTTTATTGATTGATGCAAATTGAATCCAATACTATAAATACCAAGACCCAGATAAGGACAATAAAATAAACTTTACGGAGCAATAATACATTCTATGCCTGAGAAGTAATTAATGATTTATACAAGAAACTAGCAACAGTTAGTTCAGATTGATAAGTAAAAAAAATATATTTTTAAATCACTAATTTACATTTTTATAAATTAACATTCGCCTGATATATATTACTTATTTTTCCTTTAGAACTTCGGGAGCATATTTTCATCGCTAACCAACTGCATTAGGCTAGTGAGGTTGACTAAAAGACCTAATATCAAGAATCTACACACCCTATGTGTAGGCTCCAAGACATTTAACTAATTTGATGTAATTGGGGCTGCCAGAAGTATCAATGCATTATCCAAGAATATCCAGGGTATCCAAAACATGGTTTTCTATCAAATAAAATTAATAGGTCATAATCGACTGCCTACGTGGTGCAGTTGGTTAGACGCTTGCTGTGAAACAAGAGGCAGCGGGTTCGATCCCCGCACTAAAACAATTATTTGTGTGAACCATAGGCGTTTGTTTCGGATCTAGGTGTTCGTGAGACCTTTGGTGATACCGAAAAGTCTCATAGTTTCCCATACCGATGACATAAGACTCGATCTTAGTGTGTGGTAAGGACTATACAGGGTGAGTTTTTCAAGTAGGCGTGGATAGCCAAATCCGAAACTATGAGGAATAGCGAAAATGCTGAAAGGACTTCCGAGGCCGATTTTCATGAAAACTAAAACTGCATACTTAGATTTTTAATAAATCAAAATGCCTAGTAGGAATCGAAACCAATGATTTTGATCCGTAGGGATCAAATTTTGGGAAGTAATGACAAACGTCAAATTATAGAAAAGATGTAATTTTAGGGTTTTTTTTTTATTGCATTGAATGGCGAGACGAGCAAGCCGTTCGCCTGATGGTAAGCGATACGACCGCTCATAAACAGTAGCAACATTCCACTGCGCTCGCCATCCTGAGACATAAGATGTTAAGTCTCAATATGTCCAGTAGTTGCTCTGGCTACAATGTCCTTCAATCCGAAACACAACAGTGCATTAAGCAGTGTTGTTTCACGGGAGAAATAGACATTTCGGTGGTACCTACCCAGATGGCATCTCACATATGAGAGACCTACCACCAGTAAAAAATCCAATTTTTCTTCAGTTTCTTAGCACCTGACCTCTCTGCGTTGGTAGAGGAATTTTAGAATTTGTCGTATTTTGTTGGATAATTTATAAAATATTTAATTCTATGATTTCGATATGGTTTTGATTAATTGCGACAGATTTGGACTTATGAAATATGAAAAATAATAAAATTCCTCTACCAACGCAGAGAGGTCAGGTGCTAAGAAACACGAACGAAGAAAAATTTAAATTTTCCCTAAAATTACATCTTTCCTATAATTTGAAGTTTGTTATTACTTCCCAAAATTTGATCCCTATTAGCAACATTATTGAATAGTGTAATAATTCAGCATGTTTTTTTTTTTTTTTTCAAAATCATTGGTTTCAATTCCTACTAGGCATTTTGATTTATTAAAAATCTAAGCATGCAGTTTTAGTTTTCATGAAAATCTGGCTCGCAAGTTCTTTCAGTATTTTTCGCTTTTCGTCATAGTTTCGGATTTGGCCATCCACGCCCACTTGAAAAACTCACTCTGTATATGAATATATGTGATTGTTGGATGTATTTATTATTGATTTACTATATGGTACTGTTTCATGTTTCATACTTTTCAAGTCAAAACAACTTTGTAGAGGCATAATTACACAATTTCAATAACATTTTCCATAAAACCACAATTCAAATGTATGAAACATAACAGCACCTATCAGTGGCGTAACTACCCCGCCGGGGGCCCGTGGCAAAATTAATCAAATGGGGCCCTTCATCAAGGTAAAAAAAAAACTTAATATTGTAGTTAAATTTTAATGATTATTTTTTTATTGTGGCCTTTTGGTAAACGGACAAGACGTGGCCGCCAATATGCTACTGGTGGTCGCGGGTATGAATCCCAAGGCTCACCTCTGATTTTTCGGAGTCATGTGTGTATTGATAGTCAACCACAACGCACTAAGAAAATGAAGAAAAACATATTCAGGAAACCTACGATTTGTAAGAATTTCTATGGTACGTTAAGTCCGCCAGCCCGCACCAGCGTGGTGGACTATATGGTCTAACCACTCTCTTTCGTACTTTCGATTGTAAGGGAGGCCCGTGCCTTGCAATGGGACCTATGTGGGCAATCTCCAATTTCTCTTTGGCCACGAAAAGCTAAATTGGTATCTTTGTGAATATAGTAAGTCCTCAAAAAAAGTTTTTTTTAATCGATTATTGCTCCTCATCTAGTATCCAATTTAAGCACCATTGTTCATACAAAAGACATGAATCCAAGTTAATTTTCGATGTTTCGTGTGTCTATCGCATTTACAATTTGTTTTCAGTCATCATTAACTCAAAACATTTTTTTTATTTATCAGCATTTTGTTGTGATCTGCTGGACATAGGCCTCCTCCAAATGGCGCCATTTCACCCTGGCGAGTTGTCACATCCAGCATGTGGCAGCAATCTTTTGCAAATCGTCACTCTACCTAGCTGGAGGGCGTCCTACACTACGTTAACCAAGACGCAGTCTCAAGATCACGTTTACTCCAACGGTTATCGATTCTTCGACAGATGTGGCCACTGCAATGCCACTTCAGCTTGCTAATTCTCGTTTGCTATGTCTATAACTCAGCCACAGCCTCCGTAGCGCAGTTGGTTAGACGCCGCCTGTGAAACGAGAGGCCGCGGGTTCGATCCCCGCACCGAGAGAAATATTTGTGCGGCCCACAAATATTTCTTCCGGGTCTGGGTGTTTGTGAGACCGAAAAGTCTCTCGTAGTTCCTGATACCCACGACACAAGACTCGATCTTAGTGTGGGGTCAGGACTATGTATGTGACTGTTGGGTGTATTTATTTATTTATTTATTAAAAAAAAAAAAAAAACAACGAAAACAAACAACCACTTTGGTTCTCTTTAGGATAAGCTCATTACGGATCCTAATCCGTCAAAGAGACACCGAGCATAGCACGCTCCATGGCTCGCTGAGCGACCTTAAGCTAGTGGGCAAGTCGTACTGTGAGTGTCCTAGAACCGTAGGTCGTTTTCAAGCTTTTTGGTAGAGTTGACATGAAGACTCGTAGCCTCCTTCTCAAGTTGTTTCTACCTAGTAAAGGGTCTGCCCCAGGTAAGTATATTCGGAAAAAACTTCGAGCTGGTGGCCTCATACAGTATTTTAATTTAGTTTCTAACCGAGTTTATACTATAATGAAACTAAAACAAAACAATGAAATCAAATATTATGACGAAATGTTTGCCAGGTTTAAAATGTAGTCAATTATTGTTTATTATTACGAATTCCGTTATTAATGTTACGTTCCTCTCTGCTTTCACCTTGTTGGGCTTTAGCCCGAGGCCCTATCGAGCCAGAGCCTTGTCGGGCCTGAGACCCTGTAGGACCGGAGCCCTCTGGGCCACGGGCCCCCTTAGGCCGGGGGCCCGTGGCATTTTGCGCACTCTGCCACCCTATTGTTACGCCACTGGCACCTATTAGTTTAGTTGGTTAGTAGGGCAATCTGCATTTTAAATGACATCTATTATCATAAAAATTGTGGGTATTGCTACTTAGGTATTTCAATGTAATAAATAAGCATTTTTTTATTTCCAGTAATGAGCTAACACATAGCACTTCCTGTTCAGATATTTTACTTGTATTACACACTTAATTACTACAATACAGTAATTTATCTTATTGTAACAATGAGAGCTAAAAAAAAACAATGTCAGGACAATTCTTCATAAATAATTATATTTATTTAAAGATTATTTTTAATAAAAAAAAATTCAAAATGTTGACAGATAATCCTTGAAACACATCAATTTGTAGTATCCTCTCTCTGCTTTTTGAGAGCAACATGTGTAGAGTTAAAATACTCTGGGTGGATCCTCATTGGTTTATCAGCAGTCGTTGTTTTGACAATTTTTATAATCCATTCGGGTATGTACAGTTCATTTCTGATCATAAAATACTTATATCATGATGTAAACAGGCCAGCTTTTGACAATCCTTCTGTTTCTTTATTAGTCATAGGAACTAACATTAGCCCTGGCACAGGTGGCTGCATTTCTAGATCTCTTAAATTATTCACCTTAGTTTTAAGATCACTTCTTAATTTATTTATATCTATGCTTAATTGTTTCTGATCTGATTCTAGAAGCTCCTTTGTTGTCTTAATGTTATGTTTGATCAGCACTGACCCCACAGTGACCCAACATTTCTGTTGTAACGATTTTTCCAGGTCCCGCAAAGCTTCTCGATTTTGCTGTCTTCTTTTATCTAGCATTATAATTTCACGCCTATCAGACAATATTTCATCAGCCAATTTTTCCACCGATATTAAATATTTTAAAACTTTATCTCCACCATTATTCATAATTAAATATTAATAATAATTACTTTTGTGAGTCGCGAAAATGAGATGACAAATATTGTGAAAAATTACAGTTTTTGCATAATAACAAAACTTATCTTCTATAAAACACACACACCATTTATTCTGGCACAGTGAGGTTCTATTGAATTGACGCTTGTCGCGAAAAAAACTTAAAACCAACGTTCTAAATTATTTCACCACTTTGAGTAAACAACACACTTCATCAGAAATCTGAATCCCACAAGCTTTGATAACCAGATATCAAAAAGTAAATTTATAGCGACTTCAAACTCATTCTCAACTCATAAATACATAAAATCAAGAAACTGAAACCACAGACTATTAAACAAGACAGACCGCTAATTTCATACAAATAATTTTACACGTTAAGAAAACTCACACAACCAAAGCACTCACATGTAATTTATATCTATATCGTGTTTATATTTCATTCATGTCTTAATCGGTCGTTTCTTTTATCCTGTGCACATTTTCTTAACGCATGGATTTGTCTCTTTCGCATACAGGTTATATCTATATAAATACATGGATACTAGTGCTGGAAATCGATACTTTTCCGCAGTACCGATCTTTAAATAATTAGGGATGTCCCAAATGTCTGGTTTACATCGCTCCTTCAAATTTACCGGTTTTTGATACCGGTTTATCTGGTTGCACTCATGCATCAAATTTAATAAGGTATTTTAAAAAATTAAATCATTATCAGGAAAAGTAAATTTTATTTTATAATTTATTATTACATAATTTTAAAAAATATACATTACATATTTCGTCCTTCTCACATTTAGTTTTAACCATGCATGGATCTCATATATTTTTATTGTTTCCATGATTATTTACAATTTAGTGTAATTGTGTACAATGCTTACACATATATCTACTATTTTTATAAATAGAAAACAAATAATTATATAATTCAATACATCATTGATGACTTTAGTTGTGATGTAAACAGTTAAGACATGTTCTATTTGGTTCAATTTAAATACAATGAAACAGTACTCATGAATAGAATACACATTTTTAACATATTGCGACATGTGAGGCATTCCATGCATAATAATATATGTATTTGGTTATATCATATAAATACACACTTCAAAGTTAAATATAATAATATCAGATGCATGCTAAAGACAAATAGACAATAAATAAATGGCCATAACAGGATACTGCAAATCAATAATTTTAAAATAACTGTCATACAATTTAAAGCAAAAATGTTCTTTACTTGACAAACATCAAGTACGTAAATTTCAGGGTGTAGGAGAATGTTTATCAACATAGGTTGGTTTACTTTGATTTTCACCCTGAAAGGAGACTTGAGTGGCCACATTCAAATTTCATCTCAACAATTTTAATTTCAAGACAATGTTTCAATTTCAAGTATCAAAAATTATGCTATTAAAATAATGATAGTAACTATTATACAATACAATAAAGCTAGTAGTGTCAATATTTCTCTTTAATAAATATATTATATCGAATAAGACAAATAGATATATATTTACTAACATACATTTTCATGAGGGATGTAGTTTTCTGTAAACTCACTTTCTTCAGAATAAAGATGTTCAAGGAAGGAACCAAATTTTTGTTGTTAAATTAAATTATTAAAATTGTATAATATACCTAATATTTTGTCATCATCATTGGAACAATTCCTATATAATAATTTAAAAACTTTACACCATTTTTAAGCGCATGTCTGACACATATATGTTATTGAATTCATATTAGGCACAAAATTCTTCAACAACAGAGGTTTTGCTTTCCTTTGATTGGGAGAGTCAAGTCAGATTGATAATATTTATTACACATACATTCCAGAATTAAATATGTTCAGAATCAAAGGACATAGCATATGTCAACTTATTACCGATCCGGCCAAAACCAATTAAACTATCAAGCAAATCATTTATAAACAAAAATATTTCTGCTGTGAAAAAACTATTATCAAAATTCACATTTTAATCCTTGAATAATCATGGTGGTTGGAGTTGTAGAATGTCAGCCGTCCTTATAAACTTGTATAGTGATATAGCCACTTGCCGGCTAAAAACTTGGGCTGCAAGTATGACCTGGAATGTACATACATTCTAATTATTATTATGTAACAATAAACAATATCAAATCTTATATTTCTCATCCCTCTAGTTGATATTCAGGAATTGAAAACAAAAACAAAGATTATATTTTATCAAAAATAGTGCTTTTAGTTTTCACCACTTAGCTGAACTTTGGTTCGATTGGGAAACTTATCTGAGCGGTAGAGTCTCATACATGTAGGGGTTGTTCAAAGTATTTTTCAAATTTGGCAAAATGTAACCCTGGTGTGGTTAGGAACACATGGTATAAATTAAATAGCATATTAAGTAAATATCACTCCGTTTCGACATGTTGAACAACTATTGATAACTTTAAAACAGACTTTCCTTAGAAATAATATACATTAATTATGACATTACCTTCATTTTGTAATAAAATGGATTTATGTGTTTCTCAAGAAGTTTAGTGCTTCAAGCTCCAACAACGCCATCCTTTTTGTATATGTTTTCAATACATTCCCACTTTGCCCTTCAATAGCCAGCAAGAAGAATATTTTTCTGAAAAATTATTACCATATCATTTTAATAAATGAGGTACATTATTAATTTGATACATGTATTTGCTTGAACACAATTTTGAAACAGATATCATTAGTGCAATATTTAATATGTTCAGTTAGGAATTGGATATTAATGACTGAACAGCAATTAGCAACATTAGCAGAGCTTTTATCACTAATTGTAGCTCTAACTATGAAACAAGATCAAAAAACTTCCATTTTTAATAATATTCTTTAAAACATGAGTTTTAACTTTAGTTTAGTCTATAGTTGGTTGATCTACTCTATCACACAAGGCAACTGCTTTAAAAATATAAGATTCTGTGAAGCTATTACTGCGCATTTATCTAAACTTTTCTTAAAAATCGTATATAAGTTTATGAACAGAATTGCACAAAGGTTAATTCTAAGTTTTTCGTATTTATATCTTTCGAAAAAAATCATTTATGACAAAAACGAATATCGTTGCGTTTAATAAACGCAATCTTTTGTAAATAAGTAATTAAACTCCTTACCAGTGTCCACATTTCCTACCTTGCTTAGTTTCTGAAGGTAACAGAAAAATATGTATGTTTCAGTCCTGTATGAATGCTGCACCCAAGTACAATACACATATTAACCATTAGTATCACACTATTATCACAAAAATATAAAGTATTTTAACACAAATTAGTTAAACTCTTACTCGTTCGAGCCGGTTAGCACTAAGGTTTCCAAAGGCTATTTATCTTTTACGTAAACAGTAGCAAACGAAATTAACAAATAAAGGAAAAATCTGCCTTCAAAACAAACTGTTGCACCAAAATCTACGGTGGGAATAATAATGATTATAATAATATTTTAATCGCCGTGTTATGGTTTAATCACGGAACAATACAAAATGGCAGCTATACGCTATGACGCAACAACAGTTTGACAACTAGCAATTTCAAATTTACTACGACACACACACTAATTTAAGTAAACGGAGAAACTACCATGCCATCCATTTAAAAAAGTGGGATAGCATATCATCCTTAACGTGTAACTTTTTTGTACTGAGTTGAACGGGCCTGAACTGAAACTGCAAAAGTAAAAAATCGTTTACTTAAACCCATAGATTTAGTATAAAACATAGATCGGCAATGTGAAAGAGATAGAATAATTTAACTCATATGTTAAAGCGAGATGCATGATGCGACCATACGTTTACACAGAAGTAGCCTGCAGTGACCACAGACTACATAGACAGAACTACTGGCAGTGACCCAGAGTCAAAATATGTCAAACTAAGCGAGCAACAAAATTCGCTTATTTTCATAATTTATTTAATTTTACAGTACTTGGTTATATTTATTAAACGTAGTTTATTATAGTGCATTGTGCAGTGCCAAGGTGTGGTTCATGTAGGCGTAAAAATCCGAAATAATTAAAGTTTTCACAGGTACCGGCCACTTTTGCACAATACTATTTTGTGACGATATTATAGAATTAAATGGAAATCCGTGTATACATATCGGTAGAAAAGAATATAGTATTTCATTATATAAATACGCTGAAAGCATCCTTTGCGTATAAAAAATAATATCAAATACATTAATTTACAATAATTTCAACCAAAAGTTGCTAGGGATTGATTGACAGGTTCGATCAATAAAAGGTTGTCGATAAAATAGTCGATGACAACACATGTTTCCCTACATTTTTATGGAGCTATAGTATGTTGTGATAGTGTGCATTCTTCTTCTTCTTCTACCTCGCGTTATCCGGTTCATATTTCCCCGGCCATTATTATAGTATTAATTCTACAATATTACTTATTACTTTACTTATTCTCATTTTTTATATTTGTGAAATAATTATTATAACACTTCATATGTGTGATTTATAAACTAAGAACCTGTTTCAATCTCTGCCAAGAGGCTGTCAATTTATAATAGTAAAACAAGAACATATTCGATATTATTATAAAATATGCGATACTTCTATGCACAGTATGATCGTCCAAACCTTGAAGCAACATTATTCATTTATCATAACATTAGGTATAGGTTTAAAATTTATAATTCTCATAGAAAAAACATTATTTTAGTTGAAGTGATCGAGAAAAGCTTCATAGTTTATTAAACTGTCTCTTTGTTCAGCCACAGGAATGCGAGTAATGAACATAGGCCTTCCACAAGAATGTCTACATCAGTTTGTTGTAAGCTGCCTGCATCCAACGACTTCCTACAAGCTCCTCCGTACACCTACAACGCGGCCTAGCAGGCGTCCAACACTTTCCAATGTGTTACAAGACAATTTTTTTTATTGCTGTAAATGGCGAGACGAGCAAGCCGTTCGCCTGATGGTAAGCGGTACGACCGCTCATAAACAGTAGAAACATTCCACTGCGCTCGCCATCCTGAGACATAAGATGTTAAGTCTCAATATGTCCAGTAGTTGCTCTGGCTACAATGTCCTTCAATCCGAAACACAACAGTAATTATTAATTAACAGTAACAACAGTAATAATTGACTTAAATAAGCATATTTTTTTTTAACTCTAGTATACATATAGTAAAAATGTGTTTCTTAGACTTACGCGAATGTTACTCATTGAAAAAAACTAATAATCACGGATTTTGTTGCAGACTGAGTCCACCCTGTGACTACGAAAGCTGTAAAGTAATCGAAACTTCACGACAGGAAATTAAAAATGAAAAAAATAAACCGAATACGCTAAAACTTTGTAAATTATAGTTTTATTTTAATAAAAGTGTTTTTTGTTCTCAATTTAATTAGTATATGTACTAGTAGTATATATACATCACAATGAAAAAAATAATTTTGTTCAGGTGAACATAAAGACCCATACATAACATCTCAAACAAAATGTTTTCAAATAATATGACAATTTATCTTTGTTTATTTGTGTGTTTATCAATCTGTATTGAAATAAACACACCAATAAGTTTCTGTTAATATATCATAAAATGTCGCATATATCCATAACATTTTATTTCACAACTACAGGCCGACAGCTATATCGATATCGATATGATAGTATCGAAAGTGCATGGTACACCACTATATGTCAAGCACACATGTAAACTTCACGCACACGATCGTAAATCAGTTTTGGTCGCGCTCAAAATGACACATTGCCGATCTATGTTCTATACTACATCTATGCTTAAACCGCTATGGTTTATTTATGGTATATTGGCTACCTCCTTCAAAAAGTTAAAATAAATATTTTGTAAATATTAAAATTATCGTCTGGGAAATTTTTTATTTAGTCAAATTGACAGACAGATCACAGAATTGTGTTGTTTTTTCTGTTTATCCTGACGGAAAGGCAAAGGTCTAAGCCATACAGCCTAGTCTGATATTGACACTTGTTTCCTATAATGACAGCCTCCGTGGCGCAGTCGGTTAGACGCATGGGTTAGACGCCGCCTGGGAAACGTGAGGCCCGCGGGTTCGATCCCCGCACCGAGAGAATATTTGTGCGGCCCACAAATATTTCTTTCGGGTCTGTGAGACCGAAAAGTCTCTCGTTGTTCCTGATACCAGCGACACAAAACTCGATATTACTGTAGGGTTAGGACTATATTGTATGTGACTCATTATATTTTAGTTAGTGACTACAAAAAGTTCAAGAAACCCCGACATAGAGAAAGTTAGTTCTCCGGCCTGGCCTGGCGGCCTTTAGCAAATGGTACTACATAAACCAAGGTAAGTGCGTAGTGGCCTGTTGGTAAACGGACTAGACGCGACTGCCAACATGTTCACGGTGATCGCGGGTTCGAATCCCAGGGCACACCTCTGACTTCGGAGTAATGTGTGTATTGATAGTCAATCACCCCGCACTAAAATGGTGATGGAAAACATCGTGAGGAAATCTGCATACCATAGCGATTTATAAAATTTCTATGGTATGTAAGTCTGCCAACCCGCACTAGGCCAGCGTGGTGGACTATATGGCCTAACCACTCAATAGAAACATGAAGAAACTATGTTTTTATCTAAAGTTTTGCAACTAACCTTTTACATGAAGGTTTTAAATATTGCATGGCGCTTTCCTACGAGAAATGCAAAAATTATCGAAATATATCAATGTAGGCTAATTTTTATGCTGTGACAATATATAATTACATCTAGAGACCACATACCCAATACTTTTTTATGTGAAATTGTGATACCTAAAGGTATTTTCACAATTATACTCGTACAATATGAAATCGTAGGCCCTGACAACTCTCACATTTAAAAGATACTCTATGATGACAACATCCGGATGTGTGAGGCCATTTTTAGTCTTCTGTGTGTGAGGCCATCTGGGTACCACTGCAATATCTATTTCTCCAGCCAAACAGCAGAATAAATGCTTTGTTGTGTTTCAGATTGTAGGACGTTGTAGCCAGAGTAACTACTGGACATATTGAGCCTTTACATCTTATGTCTTAGAATGATAAGCGCAATGGAATTCCAAGCATAGCTTTATAATTCAAGGTGTTATTTGGTTTTGATACTGTTCATGAGTGGTCGTATAGCTTACCATCAGGCGAACGGCTTGCATGCTCGTCTCACCATTCATTGCAATAAAAAATTGAATTTAAATACAGTGGTCCAAAGTTTCCTCAAATGACTTTAGCTTCAAATTGTAAAATAAATGTGTCCAGGGTTGCCCACTAAGGGGTTTTACACCAAATTAAGGATGTAATTAAATATAGTCTTGGGAATTTTCTTGGGTATTCAATCATTTTATTTTTGGGGTTTTTTAAATCGTTTGTGTTCATTTGTTATTTTTTATCAGAATAACTGGGCTGCAAATTTTACCAGTTTTCTTACTTAAAAAGTCCACGCAGGGATTTTACACATATATTTTGTTACATTTGTAGCTTCATTATCAATTAATCTATTCCAGCTTGTTAAAGTACACAGTGCGCAGTGCTGTACAGGTATTTACAGAAATGGGCAACAGAAAGTTATCATACTAGCCTACCCAATACTTCTTCACGTTATGATAGAAGGATTCAGGATTATAAGAAAGAGAAATATTTAGTCACTATCAAAATATGAATAATAATAATAATAATAATAATAACGCCCGCCTACAAGGTGGACGGACGATCTGACTAAGGTCGCAGGAAGTCGCTGGATGCAGGCCGCTTCCAACAGGTCATTGTGGAGATCATTGGGGGAGGCCTATGTTCAGCAGTGGACTTCCTGTGGCTGATATGATGATGATGATGATGAAAATATGAATATTATTTTATTAAGTTGAAATCCGTAAAAAATATCTATATTGTGGGAGTGTGTGTAATATAATGGAATAATTTAATTTCTGACCTTATTGTAGTTTGAAAGTTGTTAAATTTCAGAGAGGGTTTTAAATCTCATGGCTGTTTTTACAAGAATAAGAGTCTAAAATCTTTATTAATCCTCAATTGTAATAAAAATTAATCAAATTGATATTAAAACATGACCAGCTAATTTAAAGGATGATGGGCGTTTTGGTACCCATGTCCAATCAAAATAAATTTACCCTCGTTGGATAGCTTTTTTCAAGAGAAGAAAATAATATTATGGCGACAAACCTGTATGTATTGTCCGTTTTGAAATATAGTCGTCAGAAAATATGGGATATACATATGTAATGACCGACTGATTCCGTAACTGTGCAATATGCCGAAGAAGGCTATACCAAGGCTGATATCAAGTGCGCATTTCATCGGTAAACTTACTAAGAATGCGTGCAGATATTGCTGAATTCATTCGAGGAAATGCTACATTATAGGTTAATTGCCAATTAACTTTTTAGCTTTCCTTCCCTTTTTTATATGGATGCATATATACTCACCCCGTATTCCCAGAAGGGGTAGGCAGATTCTAGTAGCTATGCTATGCTACGGTGCTACCAGGTCAATCATGTCTCCAGGTTTTGATTCCAGGGTGACCATGAATATAATTCCATAAAATGAAATGAAATGAAAATAATTTATTGAATCCATTTAAGATGATCTACATCATTTAGATTCAGTAATTTTTTTATCTTTTACCTGGTTTGGAAAGCAGTTTTTACTAGAGAAGAACGGGCATGAAATTCTGCAGTGTTGTTCTTTTAAAAACCAATTTACAATTAATCAACAATTTAAAACTCAAGAGTTCATTAACAAAATGTTACAACATTTTAAATACATTTTTACGTTATATTTAATATGGCTGAGTGAAGCAAAGTCGAACAAACGAAGAATCAGTCATTATATGCATTGTTGGTATTTTTGGGCTGGACGCACTACAGAACAGCTTAATGCAATTTTAGACAAAAAGACTTCGCTACGAAATGCAAGTTCAGATCCCAGAACTACTTTGGGTATTTTTTGACATGGATAATTACTGGAGAATGCCATGAAAGACTTGGAGTATCAGAAAGAAAAGTCGAACGCCAGTTGGCCCTTGCACGAGAGTGTCCTAGAACTAACTATACTGTGCTTGACAAGGGTTTCGAATACGTACCTAAAGACAATGTCCTTGATAGAAACCTCAGGATTCCTAAAACACTATTTGGTAATGAAGAAAGACAGATGCATTATAGATGTAAACGAACCATACGCTGCCACCAAGACTGATGCCTGATTTTATGAACGATGAGAAAAACCCCTTGCACATATTGCTTCATCCCAATGATGTATTTATTTTAGACCGTGGCCTAATAGACAGTTTAGGCAATATCAAAGAATATGGATACAAATAACACGTTTCTCCGACAAAAAACCTGGGACATGCACAACTTTCTCTTCATGAAAATACTTCCCGACTGGTCATAATATGCCGATGGCTAGTGGAAGTGGTTAACGGCCGAATTAAAATATATTTCAAGCAATACTATTCATAATATGTTTGCAGACTTTCCGATTGCAGCAGCAATAATTTATCACTTCCACTACCCAATTGGAGATGGCTAATACGCAGAGGCTTTTCTACAAAAAATAACTGAAAAAATGTAAATCCCAAACTTATTGTACAATTACGTAGAAGAAATGTAATGAAATGTAGTGATATGAAATGTAGAAGAATTATGTGCGTGGTGGCCTGTTGGTAAACGGACTAGACGCGACTGCCACATGTTCACGGTGGTCGCGGGTTTGAATCCCAGGGCACACCTCTGACTTTTCGGAATTATGTGTGTATTGATAGTCAATCACTACGCACTAAAACTGTGAAGGAAAACATTGTGAGAAAACCTTGATACCATAGCGATTTATAGAAAAATCTATGGTATGTTCCGCCAACCCGCACTAAGCCAGCGTGGTGGACTATATGGCCTAACCACTCTCAATCGTACTGTCGATTGTAGAGAAGGCCCGTGCCCTGTAGTGGGACGTATATGGGCTGATACAGATGAAGAAAAAAAAGATCAAATAACAGAAGAACTGCTTTTCAGCGAATGGAAGCCAATGATATGGCCGATTTTCCACGATTAAGTAAACAAGACGTGATATTGCTATAATTGGGGACATATCAGTTAAAACTAGCACCTAAATAACAGTTTCTATCTCATCGAAACTTATAGAAAAGCTAGTATGGGGGACATAACTGACTACGGAATTGAAGATGTGTGACTTTTGCGTGCACGTATACAGTACCGACATGTGAGAGTAATATTACACGTTAACAATACTTTAATATTCCATCGCCGTTAAACTGCAAGGTAATTGACTATCACTCCATACATACATGGCTTCGAAAAAACAGGAGTGTGCCCTGGGATTATAATAATACAATGCCAAATTGCAAAAAAAAAAACAATAAAAGTATGTGTACTTAATATGATGTAACAAAAAATGTTTAACTATAAAGTACGATTTCTTGGATTGGACAGCGAATCAGGTCTAGCGCCCTAGATATTA
Source organism: Hyles vespertilio (assembly GCA_009982885.2). Taxonomy (NCBI): domain Eukaryota; kingdom Metazoa; phylum Arthropoda; class Insecta; order Lepidoptera; family Sphingidae; genus Hyles; species Hyles vespertilio. The sequence goes on from WUWR02000203.1 coordinate 85,479, forward strand.
TTATTCTACACTAAAATACTTTTCCAACGATGTATCACTCATTATGATTGGAGCTGGTACCAGGTTCCATACATTTGTGCCCATTGTCCTTTTCTCTGAGTATCGATTCGAGACAAATAAAGGAAAAATATCCGGAAATTATTCCATCTTTGTAAAAAAAAACCAAATGAAAACTTTCAATTTTACGAACCTTCATGGACCAACAGTATGTTGTGGTAAATATATTTATAAGATGATAACACTGGTGTTATTTCAGAAGTTCCGGAATCGTTCCGGAATCAGTGATTACTGGCAACCCAGCTTCCGTCGGCCATTTCGCTTTGGATAATTGTAGCGTGTGTGAAGAAGTTCTATCCATTGCGATTATTAATTTATTTAACTCTTTAAAAAAAGATCATATCATTAATCATATTGATCAATAGTAACTGTAGGCAAGACTGAACATTTGTAAAATATTAATTATTACATAATTTATCTAGTTTCATTCTTGGTGGCTTAGGAAAATGGAGGGACCGCCTAACCGAGGCTTCCGCGGCGGCGGACGCGGTGGTCCTCCAGGACTAAGAGGACGTGGAGGTTTTGATATGCGTGGGAGGTAAGTACTTGTAGTAATTTTAATTATCCGAGTTACAGTTATTGTAGCGCGCCAAAGTTTCTATTTGTTACTATAATGATGGCGTCACTTTATTTTGAGGTTATAACTAATTTAGGTCAATAAACTTTGTGACTGGTCGTTGCTAATTTTTCATTTTATAATTATTTGATGGCGCTTATTCCGCGACATGGGTACGCCTACTTGATTTTCCTTATGATATTTGGGTTTGAGTATATTTGCCGCCACATTAGCCGCCGGCCATGTGCGTACTTTAACAATAATTATTAGCCGGTATGCTGAAGATTAAGCTTTCAATTTGCATCATACAATAGTTAAATATTTATGTAATTTTCATTATACATGTTTTTTATTAGCCATTTGTTATGCGCAAATTGGTAAGCTACAACATATTGTATGGATATATGCTACTAAATTGCTGGGCACATGTTTAACCCAGATAAGCCTGAAACATTTTTTTTTGTAAATCATCAGAACTAATGATTTTCTTTAATTTCATTACCCTCAAGACGAATAAAAAAATGTTGAAAAAATTATCTGCCATAAGGCTTTCCGGGAAATGACCGTCCTATATATAGGACAGTAGGATAATAGGTAGCAAGTATAGTTTAGCATTGATATTGACTAAATTGAATATAAAAGGTATATTTACTGATTAAGTGTCCTAAATATCTACATGAGTCATGGACATGAATGTCGTGAAAGAAAAAGTCAAATCTACCCACATAAAAATTTTAAATTTCAAGCCAATCTACTGAAAACTATTAATTCTGAGCATATTATTTCTCGCAAGAAGCTGCCTAACTTGTAGGTTTGTTTTTGCGATTACTAATGTGATCTCTACCGTGTTGTCTTTGAACAAAGATAACTGCTACTGGAATTATTGTGTTTGTTGGCTTCATGTATGTTCATTGTATGACATTCAGCATCACATTCTCAACCACTGAGTCGTTTTTTACTCTGGCCTATAAAATTGTTCCATTGCACTTGATGTAAGCTTAGCGCGATCCAAACAGGGTATCTAATGGATATACACAAGCTGATCCCTGAATGCGATACACTTGCATGGGTCATCAACGAGTTTTCCACCAGTGTATATGATGACAGCCCAACACGGTTCGATAACCATCACCCGGCAATATGGTAATCAAGCACATTACCAGCTGTTGGTTCTTGGACAATCTCACTCGACGAATGAAACCCAACAGCGAAGATGCTGCTATACAGTTCATCTGAGCTAGTAGAGCCTCCTTGGCTGAGGAGACATTTGTTTCGTAGCTTTAACGACTTACAGCAAAACTCTACCACTTACAAAAGTCCTTATACAAAAATCTACATCAGTGTGTCAATAAATGTTAGTTAAAAGTGATCATATATATATATTGAGTTACCTCTCAGTATTTTTTCCATCGTCAGAAAAGATTTCAACATCATAATCCACGCGATAATTATGACATGCGCCTGTAATAGTGTGAATATAAAGTTACCCCGTATTATCCTACCGTCCTATATATAGGACACTACTTTTTATCCCTAATTATTTCCACTTTCCGAAGTATTATATTGAGGAACGAGTTTTCGAAAATAGGGAACAGGCTATCTAGAATAAGAAAAATTTGAAATATAAAACTTTACTGTAATTTACAGTTTTTTATACCTACCTTTCGTGCACCTTGTCTGGGGCACACTTTTATTGCGTATTTTGAAGGGAAATATTTCTATGAAATATATTTATATCATTGATATTCTATTTTTTTATAATAAAAATAGTCTCCTTCAAAAAACAACAAATAAAATCAACCATTAAAATAGTTAGTTCAATATATTTTTTTATTTAGACTGTCCTATATATAGGACAGTAGGCTTCTCTGGGTTAATTGCCTGATGCAAATTAATGTTGGTATTAGAAAATTAAGATTAACTAGTCAAATATTTAGTTGGTGAAACACATGAAACATTGAAATTACTTGCAAGAACTAATAATTTAATAAACATATTTTTGTGTACAAAGAACTACAATTGCAGTATGTGAGAAATGATTATCAATATAGTCTTAATTAATTTGTATTTAAAGAAACTAAAATGAGTCCATAGTATTTAGAGAAACCTGAATCATACATCTACTATTACAGATTACAGACAGGGATGCTGAAGTTAATTGCAATTTAATTTGTTGTAATAATGTTGAAGTGGCTTTGTAAATGAAACAATGTTTGCTTTCCCTTAGGTATATTTTATTTATACTATAATAGTACAATACATCAATGATGTTTCATCAGCAAATATTGTGTAAACAATAATTGCAACTAGTTGTTTCTCATTTTAAAAGTGATTTTACTACTTTATAATAGAATATTAAAAATAAGGTTCATCCCAAGTTATTATTTTATGACTTAAATACCTAAATAATTAGTAATACCAATCTTTTTAAGAGCAGCTTTTTTAGAGCATTTCCTAGCCCAAAAACCCACTGCTTCATCTCCTGTCAGCCAGGAACAACAGTGGCATGCAGAGAATTGGCACTGAGTTCTGGAGCTTGGTGGATCTCTTAGGGTCATTAAGTAATCTTCTTGCCAAAGCTTATTGAGTAACAATTTTTTTTTATTCCTTAGAGGTGGTATGGTTATGAGAGGCAGGGGAGGTCCACCCAGAGGAGGTGGCCCACCAATGCGTGGAGGACCACGTGGATTCCGAGGTGGTCCCATGAGGGGTGGTGGTGACAGAGGAGGTCGTGGTTTCATGCCTGGACCTCAAGGACCTGGACCACATCCTGTACCCACAATTGAATCAAGAGGACCTCCACCACAAAGTAATTCATTTTTTTTACCTTTAACTATATATTGATTATTAGTTAAAAATTATTATTTTTGGGAACTAGTGTGATAATATACACACACAATAATTTTATTGAGGACGTAAAATTATTAGGATATGTTAAATAATCATATTTATGAGGTTCTTAATTAATTTATTTTTGTCAAGGGGGTGGCTTCAACAATAGAGGAGGTCCCGGAGGTATGCGAGGCCGTGGTGGTAGAGGCCGTGGCGACTTCGGCCCTCGTGGAGATAGAGGAGGCCGGGGCATGCCCATGAGAGGTAGGTTTGCAATGTTATCCAAAGTACTATTGTAACTGGAATGTGTCCAAGGCTTGATTTTGAGCAGTATTTAATGATTCTTGAAAAATATTGCTTTTAACCCTCAATTGGGCGCGCCTAAAAAGTAGCATAAGCGGTCGCGCGGGGTGTCTAGCACCCCAGAATTAGAAAATTAAATAAAATACGAAATACATGCAAAATCAGACTTTTGTTAATTAGAACATTTGAACTTACATATTAATCAACTTTTATACGCATTTTTAACATAATTAACTTTTTTTTTAAATATAAAATATATTTTTTTACCTATCCTAGTTTTAATTATCAGAATTTTGACAGACTATATTCACATGGTCATTGCACACATGTTTTTGGCATTTCGAACATTCAGTCTTTGTTTTCTTGTCCTTATTACATAATACAAAGCACTTTTTGTATGATTGTCCTGAATTCCATGTTGTGTTTTTAGTCTTTTTTGCAGCGGTCGTGGTAGGGTATGCTAGCTCTTGATATTTGGTGCGGTTTGACTAAATTAACAGCCAGTCGCTTTAAAATACTCGTCGGGACACATTAGAGTCAATTTTAGATTTGTATACCGGGTATCTCAAGACTGCTACCGAAAACGAAGCCGGGTGGTAGTTTTAGTTACTACAAACACAATGCAACCAAAAATTTCGAAAAGAAACGCGACAATTATTTTTTATGATTTTTTAAATATCGTCTTTTTTGGGTGGTAAATCCATAGTTTTTTGCTAAAATAATAATTTAAACACGTTTATACCTTAGATTATTTATAAATAAAAGGGTATACACTATTATTTTAGGAAAAAATGTATTTACCACCCAAATATGGTCATAGGAAAAAAATAACACAAAAAAATTTGTCGCTTTTTTTTGCAACTTTTTCTGTTGCATTGTGTCCGAAGTCGCTTAAACTACCACCCGGCTTCGTTTTCGGTAGCAGTCTTGATATACCCTGTATAATATAGGAATCGATACCTGTGATATCGAAAATATGAAAAAATATCACCTTCAGCCATCTTTTGGTACGTCTTCCTACATTATAACTGGCGTACATTTGGTCGTTCGTATCAATTCCCCCTTTCGTTTTATTATAAAAATGAATAATTTCGGGCTTTCTTTTCTCACCCTCAATAATACAATGTTTTAAAACGGAAATAATGAAATTAACAGTCATCCACTACCTCGGAATTTAGACCACACAAACAGTCACCTGGGGTGTCGTGCACCCCAAATACGCTCTCCTAGCCCAACCATCCACAACAGAGCGCCGCTCGCAACTGAATCGTATACGTTTTACATGTTTACGAAGCTACCTAAAAGACCAGCGTCCTAAATTTAAATTTTAAAAAGTTGTGAGCCTGAAAACCTCCTCTGGGGTGCATGACACCCCACGCGACCAATTAAGGGTTAAAAACCACAAATTCGAAAACAGCATCAAAATTGATTGTAATGTGACAGATATTCATATTGGTGGGGACACTCTTATTTATCTCTCGCCCGCATAAACCTCATGGAGGGTGATGTCACCTCTTACATGTTGTCTGCTTTTCTATTACTTCTACCAGCAAATTAAAAAAAAAAACAACTTACATGAATCAAAATTGAGGCAACTACCCCATTACAATTTTTTATTTTCAAAACAAAAACATATACTGGTCTAAATACTAATTTGTAAAGTTTAATTACAAAATCACGGAGTATATCGCACTTTTAGAATTAAAGTGACCTAATACAAAAAAAATAATAGATTTTGGCTTTTAATCATATTTTGGCTCAAAATGACCTATCAACTCGTTATTAAAGAAGGACCTATAAACGCATGAATGGCAGAAAGATGTATAAATCGGTCTTCTAGATGTATCTTCCATAAGTATAAAATTTCTTATGTTACAAATCTTTAATGAACATTTCCCAAAAAATAAGGTTTTTAGTTAGGTCACTCTAATTCTAAAGGTGCGATATATTAACTCATCAAATATGTTTACATGTTTTCTGTTTTGCTTGTTAGGTCGTGGAGGCCGCGGCGGACCCGGCGCTCCACCGCTAGGCCCGCCTGGCCCCGGCCAAGGTGGTCCACACCAAGGACCTGCTGTGTCAGGGCCGATAGCCAGTGGACCTCCACAAACAGCTCCCAGACCGGCGCCACCACAACATCAGTCATCTGGCCCGACAGGACAGGGTGGGCCGTACAAACGCGGCGGTGGACCACCTCATGGCGGACCCGGAGGTCCACCTAAACGTGGAAGGTAGGTGTCATCTATAAATTGTGGACAAATTTAGCCTGTAACAAATGAGAAAACTTACTGAAATACAACAATTTGATCCTAGCATGTTAGATTTTCTGACTGGACCAGCTTAGCTTCATATGCTGTATGATGAGCTACACTGCATCAACCAGTTAGAGCTCCTGGATTGCCATATTCACTTCACAATGTTCACATCTTTTGGTGTTCACATTCACTAAAATCAGCTCGACTGTTGCCGCCTTGTTCTTACTTTATTTATTTTTTTATTGCAGTGAATGGCGAGACGAGCATGCCGCTCGCCTGATGGCAAGCGATACGACCGCTCATGAACAGTAGTACAACCAAACAACACCTTGAGTTACAAAGCAATGCTTGGCATTCCACTGCGCTCGCCATCCTGAGACATAAGATGTTAAGTCTCAATATGACCAGCAGTTACTCTGGCTACAATGTCCCTCAATCCGAAACACAACAGTGCATTTAAACTGCTGTTTGATGGGAGAAATAGACATTGCGGTGGTACCCACCCAGGCAGCCTTTCACATATGAGAGACCTACCACCAGTAATTTATATTAATATAGTTTTCTAGTGGTACTTATATTTAAATGTTTGTACAGGTTTGACGGTCCACGAGGTGGCGGCGGTGCTCGGCCGCCCCCAACGAGCGGATATCAGCAATCAGCACCACCTCACAACTCCTCACTACAGCTTAATGGGTATGGTCCATCGTAAGTACAATATAAAGAGAAATTGATAAATTTACGATCGAAGATGATAAACCTGGTGGATGTAATAGTAACTTTGCATGCTTTCCTACATGAAGAAAAAGCATTATTATATTAAATGTGGATTACATTACATTTAATAATATTACAATAACATGATGAACCCGAGTTGTGATAGGAATGTGCCGTCTGATACATGCATGACGATACACAACTTTCTGATGTTATTTATATAATTAGGAATTTAAATAAAGATTATGCAAAACACTTACCTATTTCGTTCTTTTGTATCCAGGCACACAGGATATCAACCGTATGAACCACCAGCAGCTGATCCATATTCACAGCCTTCATATAACACACAAACGTAAATATAATTAAATTATACTCTTTTAATTGGTCAAATAAGTAATTTAGTATTACAATTACTGACAATTATATGTTAAATACCTCAGTAGAATATGATGATCACTATCTAATAGATAGGAATTGCCGTCTTATACATATATGCAGATAATTTAGATTCTGAATTTTAGTGGATTCATTAATTTTTATAATTTCTATAGGAATAGCATTGTAATGCTGTTGACTGTTTACAGTTCATATCAAGACAACAGCTACTCCGCGCCCGCGTCGGCCCCGGCTAACACTGGTTACAACTCTGGTGGCTATGGCTCCAACTATGGGTACTCCACTGGTGGCCAGGGAAGTTACGAAAATGATGGATACAGGTAAGGACACTTTGCCATAGAATTAAATCTCATTTATTTGCATTATCTTTTTTTTTTTATATATATAGTGTGATATTGACACATTGTACTTATTTTAACCCACATGTTTCTCATCACATGACATTTTACATAATTTGAAAAAATATGAGAATATTTTTTGTCAAAAATTATGATTTTAGTTCTTACTATTTTGGACATCCCATATAGATACGAGTTTTTTTTTACTGCTTAGCTGAACTTCAGTTCAGTTCGGAAACTTACCTGAGCTGTAAGAGGCTCGGTATCTATAGGGGTTGATCAATAGCCTTGAAACCTAAAATCGCGATTTTTGACAAAATTATCAGGCAGTTTTTGTTCAAACTTGGTACAATATTACCCGGGATAGTTAGGAGCATGTGGTTTCAATTAAATACCAGATGTCAATATCACTCTGTATAATATGAAATCCAGTCATTCTTGGGTATAAAAAGCTATTTGAGAACACTCGCAACCATATTATTCCGTATGATGAAGATTGCGCCGATATGATACTTAAATGTAAAATTTCAGACGTTTCGGTCGCTTTTATAAGAACAGGCCAGTATTATTAGCCTTTGACATGGTTTAATTATCTTCCCACAAAAGATGCAACCCAGCATGTGTACTGCAGAATTCAAATGTATTAAGTATATGTGTATAATAGTGGCGGGCCTGGTGGTGCGGGCGACGCTGGCTACGGCGCCGCCGAGCCCGCGTACGGCGGCGCGGCGCCCGCCTACGATTCATACTCCCAACCTTCATATAATTCGTACCAGCCACCACAGCAACCGTACAATAGCTATGGTAAGTATGGGAAATACTGAGGCACGTCGATAAGTCCCCTCGTTGTAGGAAGGGACTTTGTATTTTCTAGTCTACTAATGATGAATGGGTTATATGTGATTGTGTGATAAAAATATTCCATGTCAGTAAGAGTGAAGGCTGAGTGTATGTGATCCTCAATTTTATTAGGATAGTGTAATCAATAGTATATAGATTATAGTCTTAAACTAAATACAATGATTTTGAAAAACATGTACAACAGTTTTACACAGTATCACTAGGTCTTGAAAACATTACATATGTGGTTTACTATGTTAATAAATCTTAAAGGTGGATTTCTATTTCCTAATACCTATTAGAACACACAAATTTTATGTAGAAAATTATTGAATAATTTAGTGTACATTTATTTTTAATGTTAAATGTTTTGTACTAAAACATGAGGATGAAAGTATTAGATTACAGTAAATTATGAGATTCTGTTTCTTGATACTAATATGGAGATTCTATTTTCTAGATTAAATACTAACCATATTGAAAATGGTATAAATGTAAGGTATGAGAAAGAGTAGATTTAAGAATGCTTGTTGGATTTAGACATCCAAATTACTTGGCAACTGAGATATAATTTCCTAGATGAACTAATATGTTTTAATATATTTATCAGGCTGAACAGTATTATTGTAGTATTTTTATAATTGTTTGTATTGCAGGCAGTTGGTGATCTGTTTGAATATAACAGAATAAAATATTCAGCTTATGCCCCACAATCGATTAAAATATCTGGATGATTTTTTTGATGAAGCTAACGGATGTACAAGCATGATACCATTTGAGGCATAAGCATAACATGTTAGGAACTCTTATAAGTAAATGACTATATGAGATAAAACTTTTGGAATTACTTGAAAGTGACATTTAATATGTGGAATATTACATGAATAGATACTAAGCAATGGACTTTATATCAGTGAGATATAATTCTTTTAAATTTTAGTAATTATGATAGTAGCAATGGAAATCATAGTATGAATGACCTAAGGTTCATTGGAAATACAATACATATTGTAACTTTTATCTATACATTCTCACATTCGTAAATTACTTCTATGTTTTAGATAATAAGGACTTATTAAGGAATAAAAAGTATAAAATGGTACTGTGTAAACTTTATTTAAAAATCTTGAAGGTGTTGATGGAGAATATAATAAAAATAGATGAGTAGAATTTAAATTATTTATTGATATCCACCATTACAGACCTATCAAACCACATATTACCAAATATTGTCCACATAATTACCTGAAAATGCAGCAAAATATTATGAATCACATGAGAATTTCCAAAAGTGATTAGGTGATAACTATCAGCATCATAATTGATATAGAAGCCGACTCGGAGTGTATTTGTGGCCATGACACTGCATTGAAAATCAGGACTAAATAAAAATATTGTCCAATAAATACTATGATAATTTTTCTTGCATAAATAATGGATTGCTTTTTGCTTATGCAAACAGCTCATGGCTACAAAATTGAAGATTTTATTTGTGAGAGAAATATAAAAGAAAATTATATTGACCAAGTAACTTTCATAAAATATTGAGGAAAAATCCTTATATAATAAAAATATATGAAAGTGTATTGTGCAGCAAATAAATTGCAAGGTACTTAAGATTTGAAGACAATGAATATTTTTTCTGAAATTGTTTATACAGGGTATATCAAGACTGCTACCGAAAACGAAGCTGGGTGGTAGTTTAAGCGACTTCAGACACAATGCAACAGAAAAAGTTGCAAAAAAAAAGCGACAATTTTTTTTTTATTTTTTTCCTATGGCCATATTTGGGTGGTAAATACATTTTTTCCTAAAATAATAGTATATACCCTTTTATTTATAAATGCTCTAAGGTATAAAAGAGTTTAAATTATTATTTTAGCAAAAACTATGGATTTACCACCCAAAAATGACGATATTTAAAAAATCATAAAAAACAATTGTCGCGTTTCTAAGCGAAATTTTTAATTGCATTGTGTTTGTAGCCACTAAAACTACCACCCGGCTTCGTTTTCGGTAGCAGTCTTGAGATACCCGGTATAGTAGATGTTAAGATTCTGTATACCAAAAGTTTATAATGTATACCATGCAAAGAATCCAATTTAAATATATAATCATTGTGCTAATACAAATAGATGGGACATCAAGACCAAACCTTGGAAAAAGTATATTATTCACACATATACCAAAATCTTCAAAAAAATATGTACCTTATTAATTCAATATTTGTCAGAAATTAAGTTAAAGGATAATTTTGTTATTAAGTGGGTAAATATAATAAGATTATTAACTTTCAAGGCCAGTGTTTTCTTTCATGGTCATGAATATAGAAAGCATATAATTTAAAAATATGCATATTTCCAAAATTTGCATGCACAGACCTAGATCCTCCACTAAGATACAATTGCAGTGTCGCGGGTACCCAAAACTAGGAAACTTTTATTTTTCACAAAACTCGGAACTCAATGGTGCATATCGGTGCCAGGATGAAACCTGTGGCCTCGTTTGACGGATGGTCAATATGACCAACAAAATGAAATGAATAGTTGACATTATGATACTTTAAAAAAAGTACATTATGTATTTTAAAATGCCACATTACTAGTGACTGTTTCGACCAGACAGGATTGATAAAAAGTTAGGTCCTTGCAATTTAATTTTGGGCGTCACACAATTGTACATATTGTAAATAAAATATTAATTAATTAAGAACTTCCCTTTTTTTAAATCTATAGACTACGAGTTAAGAGATAACAGGCTATATACATGAATTAGGTTTTGGGAGAGAGTCGGATAAAATTATGAATTCACTTGTATGTGACTTGAAATGTATATTTAACAATCAATATGATTTGTGTAAAAAAAATGTAGTAAAATAACCAAAATTTTTCAAACAGTTCATTTCCTGTTGAATTGAATGACTATTGTGATTACATTGTGTAGTACATCCATTAATACATTAAATTAATGCTATTGTAAACCTTCACATTGCATCCATATTATATATATCTAAATCACAAAAATACAGTTCATTGATAACTAAACTGTTTTATAAATGTGAAGATTTACCTATTTTAACGAGAAATAATTATTACAATTATAAAGATTTTTTACAGCTGAGGTGCAAGTATAGCACAAACATATTTTATTAAAAAAGAGTAAGTGTTACATTCATGTCATAATTTTACTAATTTCTTGAAAAAACCATCTGGTTTTATAATTTTTTACTATTTAGTAAATCTTATTATTCTGTATATAACATGTATTAAGAATATTGTTTATTTTTATTGCAAGGAATGAAGTAGATGATTAGTGCACTATGTAAAGTTGAACTTGGTAATTTAACAGTTTTTTAAATACATAGTTGCATAATTTTGTATCTGCCTTGCAACACAAATTACTAATGTTTTCGGTTATGAGTAGGTGTAACCAAAATAAAGCAACAGCCTCAGATAAAAAGTAAAAACTGATTGACGGTCTCCACTAGTATTGACTGCCTGCACTGAAGATTAATTAAATATATGTAATAACTAAGATTTAATGGAACAGGTAACAATGCTCAATATATTTTTGACAAATTTCTGATGGACTGTGCTCATCTGAAAGTCCCTAAATATTTTCTATTGAAATAACAAAATGTTAATATGAGTCCGAATATTTTTTTAAAATAGAAGAGCCATAAAATATTTGTCAAGAGGCAAATTTTAAACTTGATTGAAAATCACTAGATTTAAGTGTCGCAAGTAGTTGTAAGAAGCATATAATATATAAAGCAATAAAACTAAAAATATAATACTGATTTGTGTGAGTATGTTAATACTGAATAAGAGTGGCAGAACATACTATATTGAAATACAAAATGTGACTGTATTTCATTATTAAACATCATTTAACTAGGTCTAAACTTTAGAATATATAGAAAGAATATGATGGAATGTGTAATGAGATCTATTATCAATTATAAAATACATATTTCTATCCAGCCAACTAATAAAGATTTTTGCTTTTCAGAGTATACATGAAGTTACAGTAAATGTACTGTTTACCTAATTTCAACAATAAACTGAATGATCAGTTATGCATTCTTTGAGAGTGATGCAGATGCTGTTCTCTAGCTGAAGGTATGTTACAAAATATTCTGCATAATTTACCCAAACTTTAAACAAACAACTCCTATATGTAGTTCTGGAGTTAACATATACATTTAAATTAAACTATATTATATCCTAAATAAATAAATAAACTTACTTAATCATGACATCCCAAAAGTTTTCTAAATTACCTTACATAAATAAATATACTTGTGGCGAAAGTATTCTCTTATACGGTTTATTGCATATCTGTTAAAAAAATACACCTATAGAATATTTTTTTAACTAATTACAAATACTAAGTATTTCAATTAAGTTGTCTTCTCACTGTTAATTGTATGTTTTTGTGTGTCCTTTGGAGTACCACATAGATGTAGTATAAAACATAGATCGGCAATGTGTCATTTTGAGCGCGACCAAAACTGATTTACGATTGTGTGCGTGAAGTTTACACGTGTGCTTGACATATAGTGGTGTACCATGCACTTTCGATACTATCATATCGATATCGATATAGCTTTCGGCCTGTAGTTATGAAATAAAATGTTATGGATATATGTGACATTTTATTATATATTAACAGAAACTTATTGATGTGTTTATTTCAATACAGATTGATAAACACACAAATAAATAAAGATAAATTGTCATATTATTTGAAAACATTTTGTTTGAGATGTTTTGTATGGGTCTTTATGTTCACCTGAACAAAATTTTTTTTTTTATTCTGTTGTATACAAAGTACATATGGGGCATTCCACGCGAAGCGGACAGGTAAAAAATCTCGATGTTTCTGATTTCAGAAATATTTGAGTATGTTCTACCTATATATGTCCTTGATTCGTATATCAAATATTTTTTTAATATAGTGACTGGTTAAAGAATTAAGGACCTTTGAAATTTTGGCCAACTGGTGGTCATACAGTACTTCAAAGCCGATTATCTAGTCATAAAATTATTGATTAAAATAATTAAATCACTGGATTTAAAACTTCATTTAATGAGCTTTTTAAATGCATTTTTGGATACGAAAATAAATTGTTTTTTTCCATATTTTTTTTATTTTATTTTTTTTAACTTCGATTTTCACAAACTTGGACCATTTCGATTTTTTTAATATTTTTTATGAAAATAGCTAGTATTAATATATTAAACATAAAAAAAAAGCAACATACAGTCGAATTGAGAACCTCTTCCTATTTTGAAGTCGGTTAAAAAGTCAACTTTAATTCATACTTTTCAAGTATTCTAATATAATTACACATTATACTAGGAACTAGCCTAGCTGTTGACTAATCATTAATATAAATTATTTTATTTTTCATTATTTAAATAAAAAATCTAATATTACATAAATGGACGTGTAAAATTTTCATGTAATACTTTGTATTTTTTAAATAAAAATAAACAAAACTTACAATAAACATAACTATATTTTTTTCTTTATGTATTGTTCTTACTAAATTATTTCAAAAAAAGAACTAATGAACTAATAGAGCGAACTAGTTCATCCTTGGATTATGAACTAAATTGAGCGCTCTCTGTAGTGACCGGTTAGGCCCAAGCCTATTCGTTTGACGCCGATTGTAGACTAACTCGAGTCGCTAGACGTTTTAAGTTGCCCCCAAGTCCATCACATGGCCCTTTGCCGTGAGCAGTGGCATGAAAATGAAATTCTGCTTCTTACCAAAATCCTGTTTAAAATAAAACAGCTAGTCTACAATCGGCGTCAAACGAAGCAATTGCACAGCTGAGCGTTTGTACCATTGGGCGAGAAAATCAATTCCACAAACGCACATTTTCTATGCTAGAAAAGAGTCTTTCAAAAGCAGACTTGAGTCGGCAGCGACAATACCAGGCACAAAAAAATATCATGCCTTCATTCCTACTACTGAAGGTGTTATGGTTACACGCACAAGTAACAGTGTGACATTTAAAGTTGTAAAAGCCTGTAAATACATTTGTAGTTAGTCACATAAAAATAATTCGTTTTATTTCAAATATTATATCAAAGTACTAAAGAAATAATGTCTGCAAGCTCACGCACGTGACGGGCGTTTGGCGCGGTGCGGCGCATATTTCCAGTATAGCTCGTAAACCACTTCCCAACCCATAATAAAACTTGGCAAGGATGTTCTATACAATACTAGCTATTTTCATAAAAAATATTAAAAAAATCGAAATGGTCCAAGTTTGTGAAAATCGAAGTTAAAAAAAATAAAATAAAAAAAATATGGAAAAAAACAATTTATTTTCGTATCCAAAAATGCATTTAAAAGCTCATTAAATGAAGTTTTAAATCCAGTGGTTTAATTATTTTAATCAATAATTTTATGACTAGATAATCGGCTTTGAAGTACTGTATGCCCACCAGTTGGCCAAAATTTCAAAGGTCCTTAATTCTTTAACCAGTCACTATATTAAAAAAATATTTGATATACGAATCAAGGACATATATAGGTAGAACATACTCAAATATTTCTGAAATCAGAAACATCGAGATTTTTTACCTGTCCGCTTCGCGTGGAATGCCCCATATAGTAATTAAATTGAGAACAAAAAACACCTTTATAAAATAAAACTATAATTTACAAAGTTATAGCGTTTTCGGTTTATTTTTTTCATTTTTAATTTCCCGTCGCGAAGTTTCGATTACTTTACAGCTTTCGTAGTCACAGGGTGAACTCAGTCTGCAACAAAATCCGTGATTATTAGTTTTTTTCAATGAGTAACATTCGCGTAAGTCTAAGAAACACATTTTTACTATATGTATAAATATGAGTTAAAAAAAATATGCTTATTTAAGTCAATTAATTGACTTGTAACACATTGGGAAGTGGTTGACGCCTGCTAGGCCGCGTTAGAGGTGTACGGAGGAGCTTGTAGGAAGTCGTTGGATGCAGGATGGCAGCTTACAACAAACTGATGTAGACATTCTTGTGGAAGGCCTATGATCATTATATTCCGGCCGCTCAGAGAATGCGTTCCTGAAAGGTTGTAATTGAACGGACGACGTAACTTTGAAGTGTCGTTGCAAATGCAACGACAGCAAATGTAAATACATTATCGAACAATTTTATTTATTTACCCTACTTACGAAATAAAACATCATAAAAAATTAAATAATATGTAAATTTAGGTTAAATTTTATCACTTTGGACTAAATTTGACGGTTAATAAAAATAAAAATATTATATTTATAAGTTCATACCACGCCGTTACAAGGTTATGTCAACTGTTCATTTCTGGAGTGATGTGGCCAAAAAATAGCAGATTATTATAACGTTATTTTCCGTTATAATATAAAATAATACATTTGTGTTTTTAATAATGTATAACGTAATAATTAAACGGATCTAACTCTTTATTTCACCTGGCAGCAATATAATATCTTTCACATTTGTGAATTTTATTTAAATTTGGCATTGAAGTTTACGTTTTTATTAAAATATTTTAAATAAGAACATTTAATATTAACTTATATTATTTACTTATAATTGATTTAATAATAATAAGAATCAAAATTAAAATTGATCTATAATGTGATACTATTTAAGCGGCTCAGTGGCGCCTCCTTTTCTTATTATTTTTTATTGCCAAGCTATATCTCCACTAACTAGCGTTCCTGGTATTAAAAACGTACAAAGCGCGCGCGTAGTAAAATAAATACTCGTATACTTTTTCCAAATATCCCAAGAGAAGTATATTTTCAAAATAATATTCATGGTTTTAAAAAATATATATTATGTGTTAATAAAATACAATATTGTTAGAAAATGGCAACCCCAAACAACGTTTTGAGTCGCCATTTTGTGAAGTTACAACTTACAACAGTCGTCTCTGTCGTTTCGTGCGCAAAGACTACGTTCTCCATCGTTTCTCCAGTGTTTCTCGTTGTGTTTTTCTTGTGACCCGGCTTTCGTTTAATTGACTGTTCCTGCTTTGTATGCCGACTTTGGCGCTAATTTGGACTTCGATCTTGTTTGCTGGACTTACGTTTAGTGCAACAATGCCGAAACGTAGACAAACAATAAAAAGTGAAATACGCGAACTTATAGTCAAGCTACAAGATTACTTTGAACGTGAAAGGCAAAATGGTGGACCCTTGATTCCTGTCGAACGTGTTCAAGACCGTATTTCTCAGGCACTTGGCATTAGCAAGAGAACTATTACAAATATTAATAAAGAGAAGTTCGGCCCAACTGGCACTGAAGACAATAAGTTACGAACACCGAAGAAGAAACGCAGAGTAAACCTGTCACAAACATTGATAGCTTCGACGCCGATGCAATAAGAAATCATATATACGGATACTATTTGAGAAATGAGTACGTTAATAGAAATAGACTTTTGACATCTCTACAAAACGCTGATTTATTTAAGGGAGGTAAAACTTCTCTATCGAGAATCTTAAATAATATCGGGTTTCAGTATAAAAAAACTGATAAAACGAAAATTCTCCTGGAACGACATGATATTATTTTGAAAAGAATATCATTTTTAAGGGAAGCTAAAAAAAATTGAAGAGTGGAATAACGTCGTATTCGTTGATGAGACATGGTTGAACGCCATTCACACTATTTCTCGGGCATGGACCGATGACACACAAGCATCCACATCTAAAGTACCCATGGGTAAAGGGTCACGGCTAATAATATGCCATGCCGGTTCGGCAAAATACGGTTTTGTCGAGAACGGCTTACTGGCGTTTGAGTCAAAAACCACCACAGAATATCACGAAGAAATGATTGCTGATACTTTTAAACAGTGGTTTAAAAACGTACTGTTACCTGGGTTGCCAGAACCTTCAGTCATTTTGATGGATAATGCCTCGTATCATTCGGTGCAAATAAATAAAGCTCCCAATCAAGCTAACAGAAAAGAAGAAATAATTAATTGGCTACAAACAAACGGAATTGAATCAAATATGGGGATGTTAAAAGCAGAGCTATTGAAATTAGTGGCTGACAATAAATCTACGAAAGTGCGATATGAAATCGATGAATTAGCACTAGAGTATGGTCATAGGGTGCTTAGAACCCCGCCTTATCATTGCCAATACAATGCAATCGAACTAATTTGGGCTCAAATAAAAGGTTATTCAGCCCGCTACAATACTTCGCCGCCATTTAGCACAAAAAAAATATGAATGTATTAAAAGAAGCTTGCGCAAAAGTCACAAGAGAAGATTGGGCCAAGGTAGTGGACAAAACGAAAAAACTAATTTTCGAAGACTTTGACCGAGACATACGGGTCGATAATTTAATTGAAACATTTATTATAAACCTAGGAGATAATGACGAAGACAGCACCTCCTCAAGCGAATCGGAATCTGATTAATGGGATAGAAAATTAATTGTTTGTAAATATGTTGCCATATTTTATAATAAATATAATTATCACCTTGTTGTTTTGTTTATTATTTTAACGACATGAAAATGTAGAATGCAGACAATTGGATATTTGACGGTTGTGGCAATAAAATATAAAATGTGTTGCATTATTATGATAAGTTAGTAAAAGACAATAATATTTGGTATTTTTATTTACATTTATATAAATTGTAAATATTATAATGATCTGAAAGAAGTTTGTGAGTTTTTATTTATTGATTAAATGTAACAAAACAGGATCGGTTGTCCTTGTGCAGCGTGTGACGTCACAATGTACAATTTTATTAATTTCTGCCACTAAGATCATTCACCAATTTTACCGGGAACTGCTACTGCTACTTTTACTGGGAATAATTCAAAAGTTTAGCAAAATGATAATTATTTCCCATCACTACTCATGATCAACTGACATGTGTCAGGAACGCATTCTCTGAGCGGCCGGATTATAGTCGCATTCCTGTGGCTGAAGAAAGAGACAGTTTAATAAACAATGAAGCTTTTCTCGATCACTTCACCTAAACTAATGTTTTTCCTATGAGAATTATAAATTTTAAACCTATACCAAATGTTATGATAAATGAATAATGTTGCTTCAAGGTTTGGACGATCATACTGTGCATAGAAGTATCGCATATTTTATAATAATATCGAATATGTTCTTGTTTTACTATTATAAATTGACAGCCTCTTGGCAGAGATTGAAACAGGTTCTTAATTCATAAAGCACATACATGAAGTGTTATTATAACTATTCCACAAATATAAAAAAATGAGAAAAAGTAAAGTAATAAGTAATATTGTAGAATGAATACTATAATAATGGCAGGGGAAATATGGCCGGGATAACGCCAGGTAGAAGAAGAAGAAGAAGAATGCACACTATCACAACATACTATAGCTCCATAAAAATGTAGGGAAACATTTGTTGTCATCGACTATTTTATCGACAACCTTTTATTGATCGAACCTGTCAGTCAATCCCTAGCAACTTTTGGTTGAAATTATTGTAGATTCAGGTATTTGATATTGTTTTTTATACGTAATGGATGCTTTCAGCGTATTTATATAATAAAATACTATATTCTTTTCTACCGATATGTATACACGGATTTCCATTTAATTCTATAATATCGTCACAAAATAGTATTGTGCAAAAGTGGCCGGTACCTGTGAAAACTTTAATTATTTCGGAGTTTTACGCCTGCATGAACCACACCTTGGCACTGCACAATGCACTATAATAAACTACGTTTAATAATTATAACCAAGTACTGTAAAATTAAATAAATTATGAAAATAAGCTAATTTTGTTGCTCGCTTAGTTTGACATATTTCGACTCTGGGTCACTGCAGGCTACTTCTGTGTAAACGTATGGTTGCATCATGCATCTCGCTTTAACATATGAGTTAAATTATTCTATCTCTTTCACATTGCCGATCTATGTTTTATACTAAATCTATGGAGTACCATATAATTTTATTGTTGATAAAATTATTAATATTTTTCACAGATGATACACACACTCTGAAAGATATAAATGGAAGAGCTGTCCGATGAAAGACAAGATGGATCGTACGTGGTGGACTTCCTCATATGTAACAATAAATGGACCTAGGTACGGGCTACAGTTACAGTTTTAAAAACAAATCTAAACTTTTTTGTAATTGAAGAGTTATTATTTAGGAGAAAATAAATTCTCAAAAGTACCCTGTTTTTTATTTGGAATTCATTCTATTTAAAACACAGTGAAATATATTCACATGGGCTGATGTTTATATTACACACGTGGGTGACCTGGCTTATTTCTTTTAATATTGCACATACATTTTATTTCCATTTGATTAGTTTTTGTGAATGGCGAGATGTGCATGCCCTTAGGTAATATTATTATAAGGTGCTAGCCACGCGCTGTCATCCATCTCGGAATCATATTAAGTTAGAGTGCGCCACACCACAGTGTTCCCAAATCCCACTAACTCCGGCGGCTGCTTTATGTAGTTCAGTTCCTTAGAATAGCGTGGCAAACCGTGGTGGAATTCTTACGCCCTCTAACTATAAGATAGAGGCGTCCTTTAAGCAGATCGTGACCTGACGTTTTCTTTGGAGGCGGAGGCGAGCGTGACAGTTACGCTCACGATCACGATCGTTAACAGCAACATCACGTTCCCGCAAAACCTCCCTGGTCCCTGGCAATAAAAAAATCACAGCCAAGAGTGAGAGGTTTAATCCGACGGCTGCTCACAGTTCTGTGCGCTCATCTCCTCAAGTCCAGCTTCTCGACATCTACAAGTAGAGTGGGTCCGAATGTATCCGCGCAGTAGTTTTTAAGACGTGCGCCCCTGAGATGACCTTCGTACTCACGCGCTTTTACTGTCTTTTCTATTAAAACAACACTAGCCCAGCTGCTCGAAAAGGGTCGATTGCTGTCACATGCTTACTCTCCCAAGTTCTTGGAGGGAGATAGAAATACGCAGCTCCAGACGTATCTTGAGGATCGCCGACCGATTAGTGACTGTCAGTACGGTTTAAATCAGGGTCGTTCGGCTGGTGATCTTCTCGTTTACCTCGCACACCATGCCTCCGGCGTTGGATAGAAGAGGTGAGGCGATTACGGTAAGCCATGAAATTTTGATCCAGGGTGGCTTGATGCCGTTCTGGCGAAGCCAATTTGTTTTTTATTCCATCGAATGGCAAGACGAGCATGCCGTTCGCCTGATGGTAAGCGATACGACCGCTCATGAACAGTAGCAAAACCAAACACCTTGAATTACAAAGCAATGCTTGGCATTCCACTGCGCTTGCCATCCTGAGACATAAAATGTAAAGAATGTCCATTAGTTACTTTGGCTACAATGTATTTTAATCCGAAACACAACAGTACATTTAAACTGCTGTTTGGCGAGAGATATGGACATTGCGATGATACCCACCCAGGTGGCGTCTCACATATGAGAGACCCCACTCCGACCAGTCAATTTTAATTGCCTGGTATTTCAACCTGAGGATTTCTGAACTTGTGTCGGAATTCGAGACCTTTCTGGGGCCAGCCTCTCAATAGGGTGAATTGAACAATGCTCAGTTCAACCCCACGAAGACACAAGTTTGCGCGTTCTCAACCAAGAAGAACCCTTTTGTCATGGAACCACTCTCCAAATATCTTAGAGTATTCCTGGCATCGAAATATTGAGCAAAGTGCAGTTTAAATGTTACTTGAAAGACAAGGCCAGAAGGGCCAGTATTCCCTAACGTTTAGGGATTTTCAATAGAGCTAAGCGGTAATTCTTGTCAGGTCATCTGTTATTGCTTTATAAATGCGGAGATCTGGCACCACATGGTGTACTACTCTCACCTCTGAGTAGAAGCCCCAAAAACCAGCTCGACCCACTTGATTCCTTGCAGCGCCGAGCTCGTCAAATCGTCGATAATCTCGATCTCTCGGGGGATGTGGAACTGTTAGGACTGCGGAGAGACTTCGGTTCTCTGTTTGATCTATCGAATGTTCCACAGGGAGTGCTCTGAGGAAGATAGTTCCACTGTCGCCATTCTCTCATCGCTTTTCGCGTCACCGCAGTAGAGTTAATTACTACTATCTGGAAACTATTCGTTCTCGGAAAGTACGTTTCCAGCGTTCATTCCTACCAACCAAGTGTAAGTTCTGTAATGAACTTCCCTGCTTCGGTATACCCTGAGCGCTATAACATATCCTTCTTTAAGCTAGGCTTTAAGAGGCTGCTCTCCTTACGGTAAGCAGCGACTTTATTTTACTGGATCCCTGGCTCTGCGAAAGTCCATGACTGGCGATGACCGCTGACCATCAGGCGACTTGCATGCCCATATTCCTGTGCAGGCCATAAGAAAGCCCACTACGAGGCCAATCAGTCGTCGTATTATCTTTGCTACGTGACCGGAGCCGAAACGCAGCAATGGTGATTGGGCCCCTCACTGTCAAAAAGCTCAATATTGAAGATTCATTATATATTAAAATGTATTTTTTTTTACCAAATTAATGCTATAATGCGTAAAATTCGCATAAATGTAAAAATAAATTATTTTTATATCACAAATAAACCTTGGTATCTTTGGTATAAAATAAGAAAATAGTTTTGGATTATCAATTTTGTTGGTATAACAAGCACTCAATTGACCTCGACTTCCGGTAGGCTAAATAACCAATGCCACGCTGCCGTACGCGATATGACCATAAAAGGCAATGTGCGTATGCCTTCGGGAACTGTTGTACAACGCCGCCACAGTGCGCGCCAGATCGTCCTCCCGAGACGTTACCGGGACTAATTGTTAAGCATATTCATGTAACTTTGTATGTTTTATCTAGCCGGACATTTCTTTAATAAACTTACTAGCACATTACACTAGTGTTTCTGTAAAAGTGGCTGCCCAACGAGGCGCAAGTAAAAAGTGCGCCGCAAAGCCGAACTCGTAAAAGTACTATTTGTGACTACGAGTATTGTGAGTAGTGTTTTTTTCGTGTGTGCTATCGCTATAAAATGCCGCGTACGCGCAGAGATCCAGCGACGCCATCCATCAACGAGGAGGACGTCGACGATGATAGGGGCTCCGATGACGCCGCGAGCTGCTCCTCGAGTCAAGTAGCCGCCATGATGGCTGCTATGCAGCGGACACAAAGTGAAGCGTTTGAGAACCTGCTGGAGAGACTTATGAGTCGCCAGCCATCATCCCCAGTACCTGCGCCTACCACGCCGCAAACCGCTGGCAGCACCTTCACGCAATGCACCGCCAGGTTCGGCGGTGACGCCAACGAGTCTGTGGACGCATTCATCGACGCCATACAAAGTTTTAAGGAATGTGCTAACGTGTCCGAACAGAATGCCCTCAGAGGCCTTTCAATGTTATTAACAAATAATGCCGCACTCTGGTACCAAGGTGTGAAGAAAGAAATAACATCGTGGGATATGGCGATGGATTTGTTGACTGTTACATATGGTGACAAACGACCTCCGCACCGTATATATAAAGATTTATTCGCCCTAAAGCAGGGAAATGAAAACACTGATGTATTCGTCGCAAAATGTCGCGCTCTATTGTCACGAATTCCCGAAGGTGACATATCCGAAAAGGCGCAAGTGGACATGGTGTATGGTCTACTTGACACCAAGATAAGAAAATATCTGAGGCGAGAGGAATTCAAGGATTTCTCCGGCATGCTTCGCCTCGCCCGGTCCACCGAAATTGAATCCGAGATGCATCCGCAGTCGCCAGCCGGCGCGCTGCATAGCGCCCGGTCAAAGTTCGCGAAGGACGGTGGCCCTAGTGACGGCTCGGTGCGGCCTCCGTGGCCGCCGCCGCCACCGCGCCGCTCCGCAGCGCCGACATCGTCGAGCGGGATCTACCCGGCGGCGACGGCGACTACATCTACGGCTTCGTCGTCACTTCGTTCGCCGGTCGACCGTAATAGTGCCAGTGCGAAAGTTCGATGTGTTTATTGTAAGCAATACGGACACATACGTGACGACTGTAAAAAGTTAAATAAGTGCGTTAGTGATGTCAAGTCACTATATTGTTACGGGTGCGGTGCGAAAGGGGTAGTCAAATCAAAGTGTCCATCGTGTAATAATAATAATATCGCGAGCGTAGTGCCTAGTTGTTATGAGTGTGGTGAGAAAGGTGTCACTCGGAATCAATGTATAAAATGTAATTCGCGTTATGGTGCGATCGACTGCAGTGGCGTTGCATTGGTTGGTACGAGTTCATTGACCCCTAACCCGCGCCATTATTCAAAAAATTCATTGTCGCGTAACTCAAATTGTCAGGTGAGTCCTTTTATAACTAATAAGGTAACTATGCGTGAGTGTGTAGATTCTCCCTTCGTTGAAAGATCGTCCATACTTTCCAAATGTCGTTTAAAACAATCGAGACATAGTATTACTACGATTAGAGAGTCTAAAAAATCTGTTAACTGTTTGCCTAAAGACTTTAAGATGGCCATTCCAGCATTTTATTGTAGTCAACATAATAATAGTAATGGTTATCTTCCAGCTGATTTTAAAAAGTTTATGCCTAAAAAGTATTTTGATACTCGGATACGTACGTCAGCGTCTAGGTCTTGTAGGTCATCTAAATTAATTAATTCACAAAATGCACAAAATAATGTTTCGCATTATTCTAGGAATCTAGTTTCTAATCAGGTGCCAAATTCGTGTGTTCCGACTAAGGATAAATTTGAGAAAATTCCTTTGTCCACCATTATATCTTCTAGAAATGAATACCTTCATGACAAAGATAATATTCATCATCGAAGGCCTATTCTAGGTATTGAAATATTACGTATTAAAGGTATGGGTCTATTAGACACGGGTGCGAGAGGTAGTGTTGCAGGTTCATCATTATACAGTCTCCTTTTGGAAAAAAATCACCCTTGTAAGGAAGTGACGAGACGTATTAAGTTGGCTGATGGTTCCGTGCAGACACGCAGTATCCTCGCGACCAACTTGAAAGTTAAAATTAAACATAAATCAGTATTAACGGAATTTATTATATTTCCCGACGCTAAGTGTACTGAGACACTTCTGGGCGTTGATTTTATTACTGCTGCGGGTCTTGTGATTGACTTTGCTTCTGCAAGATGGAATTTTTCGGGTTGCAAACATTCTTACCCATTAGAATTTGAAGCTTTTAAGTCATGCACAACTGTCTCCACTGCTGATTTCTTGCGCACCGATGAAGGTTTAATGCTGAATAGTGAAGAACGACAGCATCTTTCTGACCTGTTAGTGCATAACCAGGATATCTTCCAAGTAGGGGGAGCTGCTACACCGTACGCAGAGCACCGTATTGTTACCGGTAGTCATCCGCCGATTTCCGTCCCGCCGTATCGGCTCACTCCGGCCAAAAAGGAGTTGATGAAGATCGAGTTGGATAAAATGCTGAATGATGGCATAGTCGAAGAATGCGAATCAGCATGGACTTCTCCCGCGGTATTGGTGCCTAAGAAGGATGGAGGAGTAAGGTTTTGCGTTGACTATCGACGTCTTAACGCGATTACGAAAACGGATTGTTATCCGATTCCTCTTATCGACGAACTTCTCCAGTTGACTAAGCGTGACTGTTTCATGTCTACCATAGATCTTAAAGCTGGTTATTGGCAGGTGAATGTTGCACCTGAAGACCAAGATAAAACCGCATTCGTTACGCCATTCGGAACATATCGATTTAAGCGAATGCCCTTCGGTTTGAAGAATGCGCCCTCAACGTTCCAGCGATTAATCGACCGCTTCCGTTCCGGCGCTTCATTGCAAGATGTGACTCTGCTGGCATACCTTGATGACTTAATGGTCATTACTCAGGGATGTTTTCAAGAACATCTTCGTGACCTTCAAAAGGTCTTTGATAGATTGCGACATTTTGGTCTATGCGCGAATAGGACAAAGTGTTTTTTCGCCCGCCAAGAGGTTACTTACCTTGGACATGTTATAACGCCTCAAGGCATTCGTCCAGATTCTTCGAAAGTAGATGCCATTCTGCAGAGGTCACCTCCAAATAATATGAAACATCAAGATCGTCAAAAATTGATCGTAGATTCTGGTCGTCGTATCACTCCTAGGTATAAAGTAGGTGATTTAGTCCTGGTTCGAACACACGAATTAAGCAATATGTCAAAAGGAGTCACTCGTAAATTTTTACCTAAACGTGACGGCCCTTATACTATTAAACGTATAGTTAGTCCTACAACGTTTCTAATTGCTGATTCATCTAATACTGTCATAGGTAAATATCACAGTACCGATTTAGTGCCTTTCATGGGTTCGCCAGTTCAAGGTCGAGTTGTTAACCCCGTGGTGCCTAAAAGACATCGTGGTAGGCCACGGAAAGTAAGCCCGTTTGTAGATGTTGGTGCCAGGTCGGAAACGGGACGTTCTTCCAACCTGGAGGGGGAGTCTATAACAAGCACTCAATTGACCTCGACTTCCGGTAGGCTAAATAACCAATGCCACGCTGCCGTACGCGATATGACCATAAAAGGCAATGTGCGTATGCCTTCGGGAACTGTTGTACAACGCCGCCACAGTGCGCGCCAGATCGTCCTCCCGAGACGTTACCGGGACTAATTGTTAAGCATATTCATGTAACTTTGTATGTTTTATCTAGCCGGACATTTCTTTAATAAACTTACTAGCACATTACACTAGTGTTTCTGTAAAATTGGTAATAAATTAATTAGGGTCTTTCTCTGCTTACGACTCCTCGGGCCGAGGCTAGGGGCCCGTGGCATTTTGCGCACTCTGCCACCCTATTATATCAGAAACAACGAGAAACTTTTCGGTCTCACAAAAACCCCGACCCAAAACAAATACCTGTGTATCACACAAATATTTGTCTCGGTACGGGCATCAAATCCGCGCCCTCTCGATTCACAGACAGCGTCTAATCAACCAGTCATGGAGGCTGTCAAAATGGATAAATTATATTTTTTATCTTTCACATTCTTTTATTTTGTGGGTCGACATAACAGAAAATGAAACAATGGCATAGCTGGATTAACTGTATATCATAATAATAATAAAAATTGGTATAAAACAAAGTATAAAGTTTAACATATACATCTGGTGGTGTGATATTGCCCAAAGCAGGTAAATGGGCACAAAGTTGCGTTGCAACCAGGGCAATAAACGTGAGTGCGTTTACGACATACAACGCAAACCCTGCGCAACTTCTCTCCACCTCGGCCTGAAAGAGACCCGTATTCTTTGGGTAGGTGGTTAAAATAAATTTCAGTGAAATAAGTGGCACTGCTACGTGAACTAGTGGGATCTATTGCAATTTCTTTTTTTTTCTAATAAATGTTTAATTAACTCCAATCTAAAGTCTGTATTTGGTGAATCTTTTAACTAGATGTTCTGGCTCTGAGGACTCAGAGTGCAAGATGAAACTATTTAGTACGCTTACATGAAGTAGGCGCTTGAACAGTTTTTTATACCCTACGCGATTTCTTCTGCGATCAATAGGGTACATCGCCAGTTTTTGGTACTTACGCTCAACGCCACCCATACATAAATTGTAGTCTATGACGACTGTCGGTTTTATACTATCATTTATGCTTTGTACCGCGTTGCCGTGATATGTAGATATGGTAACCACCCTATTTTGGTCTCGCCAGACTAAAATATCTACATTTCCACTGGTGAATCCCTGTATTTCGCCAACAGTCATGTTCCCTTTTTTAGAGATGCCAGTTGGGGGGGTACAAACTGACGATTTGTACGTAACGTACCGACACTATCAAAACCCATCGACTTTAAAGCCCGGGCAAGGGCGGGGCTGTTGTAATAATTATCCATCCATACGGTGTGGTCTCGATTTTCAAGACCCTGCATCAAACGGAAGACCAAACTGGGGATAAACCTAGATAAAGGAGTAGGCGGCTCGATGGTACTCTCTTTTTTTCTAGTGTGAATTTATTTATTTATTTATTAAATGTACGATGCAAACTTACAGCATAATGTGCCAACACGTTTACATTAAATGAGCTTAGTACTATTCTTAACACAAATAATTTTAGACATATAAATTGAAATATGTACCAGTAACACATTATAAAGTAAATATAAAGAAATACAAACAATAACACTTAAATAATACTATTTAAAAAAGCATGAGCAATTTAACAGAAGACAATAAAAATCATAATATAAAAAACAAAACAATCAACACATTTTTTAACCAAATTGTTCAATTGCATAGGTAACGATTTTTTCAAGCTTGTCACAAAAAATATCAACACCTTGGACCTGTTCAGTAAGTGCATTTAAGAGATTTATAGCTCTGGCTGTTGGAGTATTGGTAGCACTACCAAGCTGCATAGGGGCTGGACATGCGAACAACCGATGTCGACGTCGACTGCCTACTCTAACATAGTGCTGAGGGACGTAAAGATATATTTGCTCCAGCACAACGGGGTTATCTATTTTATTCCTCAGTAAGAGACAATAATGGATAATTACTGATACTAGACGTCTCAGGTATAAAGTATCTCTACCTAGTACCTACCATGCCAGATACAAATAATGAAGGGTACAGAAATGGATAGTATCCATATATCCTTTTGTATAAATGCCGGGCGAATTTACGTTGCACTCTTTCTAACATAACTGAGTACTTTTTTTCATGTGGGGCCCACAGAACTGCGTTGTACTCAAGAATACTACGAACGTATGCATTAAATAATAAATTTAGAACCCTGGTATCACGCAATTCGGATGACATACGTATGATGAAGCCAAGGGCCTTATTAGCTTTACAGCATGTGATCTCAATGTGTTCATGAAAATTGAGAGCACTGTCTAGGGTTATGCCCAAGTCCCGAATTAATTTCACTCGTTCTAAAACAACTCCCTCTACTTCATATGTATTAGTGATAGGCTTTTGGGACCGAGTGAAGCTTATAATTTTACATTTAGAGTTATTTAGTGGCAATTTGTTTGCTACACTCCACCTAGAGACCGCATTAATATCTTGCAATCGTTTGCAATCCTCATGGTCTCTGATTTGCAAATATATTTTCAGGTCGTCAGCATACATAAGACACTTTGTATATTTAAGAACTTTGGGAAGATCATTAATCATTAGAAGAAACTGAGTCGGGCCCAATGTACTCCCTTGACTTACACCGGAATTTGTAAAATAGCTAGCGGATTGGTAATTCATTAGTTGCACGTACTGTTTCCTATCTTTGAGATAATTAGCAAAGAATCTAAGAAGCTTTGGACCAAACCCTTGGGAAGCGAATTTCTGAAGTAATATTTCATTATCTACTAAATCAAAAGCTTTTTTGAGATCGAAATATGCTGCATCTATTTGTCGACCACAATCTCGAAACGCCATAAGTATCCTGACTTTGCGTCACATATTTAGTATGATTTTATTCCTATAGACACAGCCTTTTTTGTGATCTGGTTAATAGACAAACACCCCTTCCATTGGGCCAACGACTCATCTAATCAGATATTTTGTTTAAGTTTGTACATTGATTGAAATTTTTGGTTGAGATGGTCAGCTATGGGATTTATTTTGTAAATTGTAGTCTCTGCAGGGCTCATAGCCAAAAGCCTGTCGTTATTTGGTGCAAAATGTAAAAATTTATTAATGAGAACAAATCTGTTGTAAGACATATATTTGGGAAAATTTGGTGTGTCGTAAATGGACCCGTTGCAATTCCAGTATTCCTTTACATCGGACTTTATACAGAGTCCCATTGCCAAAAGAACCCCAAAATAGACGTATAATTCGTCAATATTTGTTGGAGTCCAACGGTGGAGCCGTGAATGGGGGGGTGTTTCTTGTTTCAACATTTCTTCTTCAGCATACCTATTTGTTTCTGTAACAATATGGTCCATAATTGTGTTGTCCCATATGGATAAAAAGATCTATAGACTATTTTGTTTGTCATTATTTTCCTAAGGCTCAATTGCACAAACTAACTTTGCCAATATCTTTGCCCTTGAAACTGTCAATTCCATACATTCGCTAGGTCAAATACATCTCAAATGTATGGCGATGACATTTTCATAGGCAAAGGTATTGGCAAAGTTACTTGGTGCAACTGAGCCTTAGTGTCACAAATCCAAACTGAAAGATATATTGTCTAATGAAAGCTGAGAGTGCAAAATAGCGGGAAATTTAAAAAATCTAGCGCTTACAACCCCGCGTATACTTGGAAATATCTGATCGATACTTAATGATTACATTTTTTAAATTCACTTTTGTCTTTTCTTAAGCATCGATTTTTCGTTTGGTTAAGAAACTCTAAAAATAAAACTTGAATTTTTCAATATTATCTAGATAGAGTTTATACTTGAAACTATAATTCACTAGATATTTACAAAAAGACAGGCAGGTATTATTATCGCCATCATTTGGGTTTTCGGATTTTTATATAAGCATGTACTATAACACCACCTATGATAATAGTTTAACAGGAAATACCTTACAGGATGCCTTGACAGACCGATCTTGGACAACGGAGTAGTCAGGTATTAGAGTAGTTTTTCCATATTTGATACGGAATCCTAATAATTTATACTTAAACTGCTTATAAATAAAAAAATATAATAAATGCATTTATTCCAAATAAATCAATCATCAAAAATAAAATTGACAACTCGTCGCCAACTGAAGTCTCCAAATAAGTCACTGCAGTCTTCATCATTAAATTAATTGCTTTATCATAGTTACTAGCGTTGTCCATTACACACGCAACACCTAAAAAAATATCGTAATAAATTAATTTTATTCAAATAATGCAGTAAAAGTATCAACATTACTACAACCACCTACATGCAATTTCGGAAATAGTTGACGAAAATGCGAAAATCACGATTTTTCTTTGAAAACGGAATCTCTTTGACGTTTCACTTCTTCGTAATCGTTAGTCATGTCATAAAGCATCTTTTTCACATCCTTTTTAATTCTTTTACGCATTGTTTAATACTGAAAACTATAAAACTATTCACAAATTGCTATTGAAGAGGTTATGAAAATAAGCGAATTTTGTTGCTCGCTTAGTTTGACATATTTTGACTCTGGGTCACTGCAGGCTACTTCTGTGTAAACCATAGACGTAGTATCAATAGACTTGAAATGCATTTGACATATATAGTCCATCTCACTTAGACTTATGCATAAACCTTAAAAAATGAAAGTGACAAAACACAATTTGCGGTCCTTGTCATAGTTTCATATAATTTTGTAGGGGAACACTGCGTGTACCCAAACAAATAAGACGTGCGGTTTGTTATAAACTTGAATTACTGAGTATTTTACGAATATTTGCGGTCAAAAATGTATGTAAAAGAGTGTTGAAACTGATTATAAGACAAAAGGTATGGTGTGCTGCTTTATTATTGGCTGTGATAGCCGATCTAAACGATAATATGAAAATATAACCTCTCACTAGTAAGTGCATTTTATTTAGTATATTGGTAAAAATAAATGTAGACGTTCATTATTACTAACATCTGCAATTAGTATTTCATAGAATACATTGAAAATAGGATTATATTTGCATAAAAAATAAAAATGCTTTTTTTTTTACTTTATGTCTGTCCCTTACGGTGGAACTCGAATGTAGAGTCCATTTGATACTACGTCCATGGTGTAAACGTATGGTCGCATCATGCGTCTCGCTTTCACATATGAGTTAAATTATTCTCTGTTTCACATTGCCGATCTGTTTTATACAATGATTAAAGAATAGAGGGGATGAAACATAAGGTCACGTGACGCGTACCACTTTGATTCACAAACATGGCGGCGGCTCCGCCCCTAAAAATAGTGATACGCTAGTACCAAATTTTTTTATCGATATCGATCATCAACAGTGGCATACGACTAACATTAATATAACATTTTTAATTTTTGCTTTACATGTCAATTGAGTATAAACAGGGGATTTTAGGACTTGACAGTCAAGTCTTTAAAAATTAAATCTGATAATAATAGGTCAATGTTTTGATATTTTTTTCATGCTATGATTTATTTGATGGGTAAGTTTTACCTGATGATTGGATTGGATTTGTCAAATAATACACACGTGAGATAAAATACAACTTTATTAATAGCTAGAATTCGGTTGCGACTTCGAATATACCACACTTTTTTCCTTAAGCACCAATTTTCACCATGTCAATATTTCTTTTGCCAAATTATAACTAAAATCTAAAAAAAAACAGACATTTAGCAAACAACAATGAAAATATGTACACTAAACTAACAACTTAAATATATAAATAGAAATAAAATATCTACACA
The DNA here is from genome assembly GCA_009982885.2 of Hyles vespertilio. Taxonomy (NCBI): domain Eukaryota; kingdom Metazoa; phylum Arthropoda; class Insecta; order Lepidoptera; family Sphingidae; genus Hyles; species Hyles vespertilio. The sequence goes on from WUWR02000203.1 coordinate 117,040, forward strand.
AAATTAACAATTAAAATGTAAAAATAGAAATTAAACAATTAACTAAATAAACACAATTAACTAAATAAACTGACATTATTGTTTTCTGTGACATGAACTATTGTAATTTTAAATGGCGATATAAAAAAAAGAAAAAAGAAGACAGTTCGTGTTGCTGACGAAGTTTCTTGCGCCACTTCTTCTTCACAGCTACAACACGTTCCGAAGCAGTGGTAGCAGAAATGAACAATCCAAAAGATCTTTTGAAAGACTATTTGAATAAATAATAATAATAATAATTAATCTTTATTTCATTACAACATGTTTACAACATAATAACACCCTGACTCCTGAACTAGGAAGCCCTGTATAACAGAAGTCAGTCTCTTTCGACAATTATTTATTTAAGAGCTGCTTTATACCGGGTATCTCAATACTGCTACCGAAAACGAAGCCGGGTGGTAGTATAAGCGACTTCAGACACAATGCAACAAAAAAAGTTGCAAAAAAAAGCGACAATTTTTTTTTGTTATTTTTTTCCTATGGCCATATTTGGGTGGTAAATACATTTTTTCCTAAAATAATAGTGTATACCCTTTTATTTATAAATAATCTAAGGTATAAGAGTGTTTAAATCATTATTTTAGCAAAAACTATGGATTTACCACCCAAAAATGACAATATTTAAAAAATCATAAAAATTAATTGTCGCGTTTCTATGCGAAATTTTTAGTTGCATAGTGTTTGTAGTCACTAAAACTACCACCCGGCTTCGTTTTCGGTAGCGGTCTTGAGATACCCGGTATAAAAAAATATGAAACCCGAAAAAAAATAAAAATAACAAACAAACAAAAAAAAAAACATAAGGTACATACATACATAAACATACAAGCGGTGAATAATGTGGACTATAGATTTTAATTTATGTATAAATATTGACTGCTTCAGTGGCGTAGTTGTTTTATGGTACGGTTACAAAGCTGAGGTCTCGAGTTCGAATCCCGGGTCGCGCAAAGTGATATCGGATTTTTCTATTCATTATCAGCACAGTCAGGAATTTGTGCCCGATATTGCGATAGGCTCGCCACCCACAACATCGTAGGACGGAACATACAAGGCGAAATAAATAAATAAATAAATAACACCCAACAGTCACATACATAGTCCTGACCCCACATTAAGATCGAGTCTTGTGTCGTGGGTATCAGGAACTACGAGAGACTTTTCGGTCTCACAAACACACAGACCCGAGAGAAATATTTGTGGGCCGCACAAACATTTCTCTCGGTGCGGGGATCGAACCCGCGGCCTCTCGATTCACAAACGGCGTCTTACCGCCTGCGCCACGGAGGCTGAAATGTGGGTGTCCTGGTTGCACCTCTGCCTACCCATTCTGGGAAAAAGGCGTGAGTTTATGTATGTATAAATATTAATATTATGATAAATAACAAAACTAATAAAAATGCAACTGCTACATAAACAATAGTCATATGATGTATTAAACATTTTGATCTTAGTGTGGGGTCAGACTATGTATGTGACGGTTGGAGGTAATTATTTCTTGATATTCCTAAAAATATACTTATACTTTACAATTATCGTTACTTTTTTAGTCGCCATAATGTAAACATATGACCAACTAATACTAATTTACATGTTACAACCGTTACAAGGTTATACCTGTCGAGACAAACACCCAGTTGCATCTAATACATTTCGTTCATTATTACGTTGCACCATTCTTTGCTAAAATCAAAAATACCTATCAGGATATTTAATACATACCAAATAAAATAAAATAACATAGGTAGATTTTTATTGCTATTATTTGACTGAGGAAAATCATTATGTCTCACTTAGAATTCAATCAATGAATATGAAAGTGTTGGTTAAGATAAACAATTATAATAATTAATAATAAAATACAGGGTATATCAAGACTGCTACCGAAAACGAAGCCGGGTGGTAGTTAAAGCGACTTCAGACACAATGCAACAGAAAAAGTTGCAAAAAAAGCGACCATTTTTTTTTGTTATTTTTTTCCTATGACCATATTTGGGTGGTAAATACATTTTTTCCTAAAATAACAGTATATATCCTTTTATTTATAAATAATCTAAGATATAAAAGTGTTTAAATTATTATTTTAGCAAAAACTATGGATTTACCACCCAAAAATGACGATATTTAAAAAATCATAAAAAATCATTGTCGCGTTTCTTTGCGAAATTTTTAGTTGCATTGTGTTTGTAGTCACTAAAACTACCACCCGGCTTCGTTTTCGGTAGCAGTCTTGAGATACCCGGTATAAAACTATTTCTGTTCATTAAAAGGTTCTCCAGAACATTAGACAATAGACTACCAATTGTCCAAATTATCTTGCATGTCATCTTTGTTATTGATTAACAGTTGTATTATTAATAGGATTATTAGGTAAAATATCATAATTACTACAATTTCACTTACCGGGAATATTGTTGGAAAGCTGTTTTCTTTTTCAAAATGTAATGAACAAATAAATGTATTTATTGCAGGGTTCCAATAGCTTCCAATTTTTTGTATCCATTTTGTCCTGGTTATATGTTTATAGGGAATCTAAAAAATATTTTTAATTTCACTTTGTTTGTCGGTCTGAATATATATTTAAATATAAACTATTTTTTTCTTTTTTTGAAAAATAAAGATCAAAATATTTAAAAATGATAATATCGATATGAATAATTTCGTATCGAATCCACTCATCTCTAAACTTGTGTGTAAACAAACAATGAGGTTGTTATTTACACTACTTGTATAAATAACGCCTAGAAGAGTCTAAAACTTAATCAACAAGATCCAAATACATTTATAAATGATAAAAATAAACCCAAAATGTAAATTTAGCACATATTTGTTAGTATTTCGTAAAAACAGTTACTAACCTATGAAAAGAAATGTAAGGGTCCTTTTTGCTTGAACTCGACTCAAATCCTTTAACACAACACTGAGGCATTTTAAAAACTTAACAACTAAACTAATAAGCAAACTAAACAAACTTAACAAACGAGATTAACCAATGAATAATCCGAAATTCTTTGACTGTGCAGATTTGTTTACTCCGATTGACAGATAACGCCACAGTTTGACATTTCATGCAGTTTTTGGTTTAATAGTCTGTGGTTTCGAAAGCATAACTAAAATGGCGTCATTTTGGTCTATGGGCGGTCCCAGTGTGGTTAGTGAACAAAATATTGCCATATTCGAAACAAAGGAATTATTATTTGTCTCTTTCATTAAGGGACAAGTCAGCTTTGTGTAAATGAGACAGATACATAAATGTACATTCCGCGTCGATGTTCTTAACATAACTATAACTTGACATATATAGCTACATTTGTGCGTCATCTTTTATAATTCTTTTATAATGGTTTTATACTAAATCTATGATCTATGCCCATATCACACTACTGATAGAATCGATACTATTGATATGACGTCACCTATCGATAGTTTAGCAATAGTCGACTATTGATATGCAGCACTATACTGTACTGCATAGGTAACACCATAGATGTAGTAAAGAACATAGATCGGCAATGTGTCATTTTGAGCGCGACCAAAACTGATTTACGATTGTGTGCGTGAAGTTTACATGTGTGCTTGACATATAGTGGTGTACCATGCACTTTCGATACTATCATATCGATATCGATATAGCTGTCGGCCTGTAGTTGTGAAATAAAATGTTATGGATATATGCGACATTTTATTATATATATGATAAACATACAAATAAATAAAGATAAATTGTCATGTTATTTTGTTTGAGATGTTTTGTATGGGTCTTTATGTTCACCTGAACAATTTTTTTTATTGTGATGTATACATAGTACATATATATTATACTAATTAAATTGAGAACAAAAAACACTTTTATAAAATAAAACTATAATTAACAAAGTTTTAGCGTTTTCGGTTTATTTTTTTCATTTTTAATTTCCTGTCGCGAAGTTTCGATTACTTTACAGCTTTCGTAGTCACAGGGTGGACTCAGTCTGCAACAAAATCCGTGATTATTAGTTTTTTTTCAATGATTAACATTCGCGTAAGTCTAAGAAACACATTTTTACTATATGTATACTAGAGTTTAAAAAAATATGCTTATTTACGTCAATTAATTGACTTGTAACACATTGGGAAGTGTTGGACGCCTGCTGGGCCGCGTTAGAGGTGTACGGAGGAGCTTGTAGGAAGTCGTTGGATGCAGTGTGGGATGCAGGCAGCTTACAACAAACTGGTGTAGACATTCTTGTGGAAGGCCTATGTTCATTAGTCGCATTCCTGTGGCTGAAGAAAGAGACAGTTTAATAAACAATGAAGCTTTTCTCGATCACTTTACCTAAACTAATGTTTTTCCTATAAGAATTATAAATTTTAAACCTATACCAAATGTTATGATAAATGAATAATGTTGCTTCAAGGTTTGGACGATCATACTGTGCATAGAAGTATCGCATATTTTATAATAATATCGAATATGTTCTTGTTTTACTATTATAAATTGACAGCCTCTTGGCAGAGATTGAAACAGGTTCTTAATTCATAAATCACATACATTAAGTGTTATAATAACTATTCCACAAATATAAAAAAATGAGAAAAAGTAAAGTAATAAGTAATATTGTAGAATGAATACTATAATAATGGCCGGGGAAATATGGCCGGGATAACGCCAGGTAGAAGAAGAAGAAGAATGCACACTATCACAACATACTATAGCTCCATAAAAATGTAGGGAAACATGTGTTGTCATCGACTATTTTATCGACAACCTTTTATTGATCGAACCTGTCAGTCAATCCCTAGCAACTTTTGGTTGAAATTATTGTAAATTCACGTATTTGATATTATTTTTTATACGTAATGGATGCTTTCAGCGTATTTATATAATGAAATACTATATTCTTTTCTACCGATATGTATACATGGATTTCCATTTAATTCTATAATATCGTCACAAAATAGTATTGTGCAAAAGTGGCCGGTACCTGTGAAAACTTTAATTATTTCGGATTTTTACGCCTGCATGAACCACACCTTAGCACTGCACAATGCACTATAATAAACTACGTTTAATAAATATAACCAAGTACTGTAAAATTAAATAAATTATGAAAATAAGCGAATTTTGTTGCTCGCTTAGTTTGACATATTTCGACTCTGGGTCACTGCAGGCTACTTCTGTGTAAACGTATGGTCGCATCATGCACCTCGCTTTAACATATGAGTTAAATTATTCTATCTCTTTCACATAGCCGATCTATGTTTTATACTAAATCTATGGGTAACACTGTTGCTGGGCCCATAGATGTAGTATAGAACATAGATCGGCAATGTGTCATTTTGAGCGCGACCAAAACTGATTTACGATTGTGTGCGTGAAGTTTACATGTGTGCTTGACATATAGTGGTGTACCATGCACTTTCGATACTATCATATCGATATCGATATAGCTGTCTGCCTGTAGTTGCGAAATGAAATGTTATGGATATATGCGACATTTTATTATATATTAACAGAAACTTATTGGTGTGTTTATTTCAATACAGATTGATAAACACACAAATAAATAAAGATAAATTGTCATATTATTTGATAACATTTTGTTTGAGATGTTTTGTATGGGTCTTTATGTTCACCTGAACAAAATTATTTTTTTCATTGTGATGTATACATAGTACATATACTAATTAAATTGAGAACCAAAAAAACCTTTTATTAAAATAAAACTATAATTTACGAAGTTTTAGCATTTTCGGTTTAGTTTTTTCATTTTTAATTTCCCGTCGCGAAGTTTCAATTACTTTACACCTTTCGTAGTCACAGGGTGGACTCAGTCTGCAACAAAATCCGTGATTATTAGTTTTTTTCAATGAGTAACATTCGCGTAAGTCTAAGAAACACATTTTTACTATAAAAATATTATACTATATATATATATATTATATATGTATACTAGAGTTAAAAAAAATGCTTATTTAAGTCAATTAATTGACTTGTAACACATTGGGAAGTGTTGGACGCCTGCTAGGCCGCGTTGGAGGTGTACGGAGGAGCTTGTAGGAAGTCGTTGGATGCAGGCAGCTTACAACAAACTGATGTAGACATTCTTGTGGAAGGCCTATGTTCATTAGTCGCATTCCTGTGGCTGAAGAAAGAGACAGTTTAATAAACTATGAAGCTTTTCTCGATCACGTCACCTAAACTAATGTTTTTCCTAAGAGAATTATAAATTTTAAACATATACCTAATGTTATGATAAATGAATAATGTTGCTTCAAGGTTTGGACGATCATACTGTGCATAGAAGTATCGCATATTTTATAATAATATCGAATATGTTCTTGTTTTACTATTATAAATTGACAGCCTCTTGGCAGAGACTGAAACAGGTTCTTAATTCATTAATCACACACATGAAGTGTTATATTAACTATTCCATAAATATAAAAAAATGAGAAAAAGTAAAGTAATAACTAATATTGTAGAATGAATACGATAATAAGGGCCGGGGAAATATGGCCGGGATAACGCCAGGTCGAAGAAGAAGAATGCACACTATCACAACATACTATAGCTCCATAAAAATGTAGGGAAACATGTGTTGTCATCGACTATTTTATCGACAACCTTTTATTGATCGAACCTGTCAGTCAATCCCTAGCAACTTTTGGTTGAAATTATTGTAAATTCACATATTTGATATAATTTTTTATACGTAATGGATGCTTTCAGCTTATTTATATAATGAAATACTATATTCTTTTATACCGATATGTATACACAGATTTCCATTTAATTCTATAATATCGTCACAAAATAGTATTGTGCAAAAGTGGCCGGTACCTGTGAAAACTTTAATTATTTCGGATTTTTACGCCTGCATGAACCACACCACACACACACTGCACAATGCACTATAATAAACTACGTTTAATAAATATAACCAAGTACTGAAAAATTAAATAAATTATGAAAATAAGCGAATTTTGTTGCTCGCTTAGTTTGACATATTTCGACTCTGGGTCACTGCAGGCTACTTCTGTGTAAACCATTGAGGTATTACAACTGGAGCGGACACGTAGAAGAAAAATTGTGCTCATTTCAATATGGCAGCGAAGTATAGATTAAGTCGGCATTGTTGCAGATGCGACACTTCAGAAATTTCTACCTACATCTATATACGCGTGATGTCAAATGAAAAAGCATAATTTAATCAAATCATATCTTATATATTAATATTGCCCCAATTTTGGGTAAAATAAATTTATTTACTAAAATAACTAAGTGCCTTTATTTGAACACTATAACCGCAAACTTCTAATATTGCTATTGTAGTGTCTACTTATGATCTCATAGCAAAACTTTGATAGAAATAAACACAGTAAGCGAGAATTCGTTCATTAATAGACAGTTGTATAAATAATTCTACACGAGAACACACTTACTTTATGTAACTATCTTAAATTGTGACCAATACAGCAGCACTGGGACGCTACTCACACCCTACTATATTCATCCGAAATGAAGTTCGAAATTTCGGATGATCGAAGTTTATATACCATACGAATGTACATACAGGGTATCTCAAGATTGCTACCGAAAACGAAGCCGGGTGGTAGTTTTAGTGGCTACAAACACAATTCAATTAAAAATTTCGCATAGAAACGCGACAATTATTTTTTATGATTTTTTAAATATCGTCAATTTTGGGTGGTAAATCCATAGTTTTTGCTAAAATAATAATTTAAACTCTTTTATACCTTAGAGTATTTATAAATAAAAGGATATACACTATTATTTTAGGAAAAAATGTATTTACCACCCAAATATGGCCATAGAAAAAAAAATAACAAAAAAAAAATTGTCGCTTTTTTTTGCAACTTTTTCTGTTGCATTGTGTCTGAAGTCGCTTAAACTATCACCCGGCTTCGTTTTCGGTAGCAGTCTTGATATACCCGGTATACTTATTGTCGTTATTTACTTAAGGTCGTAACCATATACTTATGGTTCCGATGTACGTTATACAAATTCGAACTTAATTATTCCGCTCGCCACACATATCACTTACTATTTGGTGAACTGTTTGCTCGTTGTTTTAATAATTTTTAATACTGATTATGTCTTTATATTTTCGAAACAGGCCTGATAAAGCCTATAAATTCTTATATTGAATTTAAAATTTTATTTTATTTTCTTTATTTGGGAAAAAAAAATATAACAATAAATATACAATTAACCAATTAATTAAATATATAAAGTTAACGAAAACTATAATTAAAATGTCCAAATATGCCATACTTTTGTATTGGAAATAAATTAGAATTTTTAAAAATATATATCCTATCATCACATACAATATCCACTATCCCTATTCAAAAACTTCAATTCTTACCTATCTGTCCCTACATTATTATTAATCTACAATTTCATTCAAAAATGGCGGTTGTCAAAACGCTCAGACTAAATACTCTCTAGACGTAGCCATAACTGGAACGTGTGAAATAAGAGTGAGACCGCAAGTTAAAAATTAGTGTGCGTAAAAGAGACAGAGAGTTTTTTTCTTTGTCCTTGTCACCGTGGCCGGTTTTTTTATTTGTCAATAAGCACAGTTTGTCAAACAAATATACGTCAATCAGTTTTTCTGATATTTTAATAGTTTTGGATAGTGTAAAGCAGCAATTTATACAAATATTAGTGACTATAGTGTATATGCAATGGTGGGTTGTAGTATTTTAGGCTACAAAAGCCGCAGTGAACGAAAAATTTGTGGAATAACATTTCACTCGTAAGTTACTCATTTATGTTACATTATAATTATTTTGTCGTTTATTGGTAAATAATGTTGTATTTTAATATCAATACAAATTGTTTTACTTAGAGAAATATCGATTACATTTAGAAATTCTACAAATAATATTAAATAACCTTAATTTCTTAAAAGTTTAGTGTTACCTTGTTATGAAAATTGGTTTACCCTAGATAATACTTGCATATTATTCCTTGCATACATAGCGTTATTCATACGTAAAAAAATAAAATTACTTCTTATTTTAGGTTTCCTACTAACAGTAATTAGAATTAAATGGGTGGAAGCTAATGGACACCAAAATTGGCAACCAACAAATAATTTTAAAATTTGCTCAATACATTTCGAGATTGATTCCTTTCATTATAAAAAGAAGAATGTTATAGTAAAACCAAAAGCAGTCCCAATAAAATATGTTCATGTAAGTAGTTGATCATTAATTATTTTTAACACCGTTTTATTAACTTCCCCTATATGTATGTAACAGAATCTGTGAAGTCGATTTTCGAGCACTTCAAAACGTCGGATTGACTTGAAATTTTGCATACGTATCCAGGACTGATGACGACGCAATAATTTAAAAAGTATATGATATTATTTTATATTTTATCCAGAATAATAAACAAAATATTATTGTTGAAAAAATATTACCTATATAATTGGTAATTTGCGCGCAGTTGTCTTTCTTTGATAAGACAGCCGAAGATAGATGTTTTAGTGCAAGCAATTAAATTATAGTTTAAAAACTAAAAAAACAAGCTTTCATATAAGATCGAACTAAAAAGTAAAAAATAATCATAAACTCATTATCATTTAATAATAAATATGATATACGAATAAATACGATTTAAATCGTACGGTTGGCAACGCTTATGTTGTTGGCCTGCAGGGGCGTGCACTCCTTGTAGGCAGAAATGCAGTGCTTTACTTGCCATTCACAGATATTTTATTATAACGTTCGTACGTTTTAGATTACTTTAATTTATAGTAAATAAATGAATAAACAAAATATAATAACTTAAAAACGCCTAATATTTTATAAATAGCACCTATTTGCAATCACGCAAACATTATGGTTGCCACGCGAAAAGCAAGAGGCGCTGCAAAGCAAATTAATGTACCTAATCAACCAAGTCATGCCGCCGCGTGCCGCATTACATTTGTTTGCATGTGTGTAGTAATTTTGGTGTCCGTGCACAGTCGCAAACGCACACACCCATGAATATTGAAAGCCGCGACTCCTGCGGCAGGCCTCGGGAGTTCGGCAGTTGTCGGGAGTAATCGTAAATGTTCGTTGCCTATAATCCGAGTAAAATTAATAGGCTGGAATCTAATAAATCACCTATGCACATTATGCATTTTTGGTTAGTAAGGTTTTATTTGTTTAAATAGAAATGTTTTGTGTTTCGCGGAGGCCATTTTGCTTTTTTTATGAGTTTTTGCATTGTTTACTATTTTATACTAGTATGTTTGTAAAAATAATAGATTTCTTAACGGATTTTTCATTTTAACATTTGAAAGTGTGTACATTTAACAGTTTATTACGAAGTTTCCATTGAGGTATTATACTAGAGCGGACATCGGGAACAAAATCTCTGCGTATGGTGCGCACACACGGGTACACAGTGAAGCGAGAGGGAAGATATGTTACTTCGTAGGCGTGACAGAGACAGAAATAGAATGTACCGCTCATTTTGTAACAAACATTTTGTTTGCAGTGTCCCCTCTAGTATAATATCTCAATGGAAGTTTCGATATTAATTGTAGTCATTTGCTTTTACTAGTGTTTGTTTATTTTTTAAAATGTTATTTGATTGCGAGGTTTGTGTTAAAAATGTATGTTTATCAAATGAATGAATGAGGTGGCCGAAATCTTGCGTTTATTTACATCGGGATAGGTATAGTAATCTCAACTAACCGGAACCTTGAATATGTGAAAATTGAAAGCTGACTAGGTGAGTTTTTTTATTTTACTTATTAGAATTTCTTCCGCCGCGACGATCGATCGCTGTTTTGTCTGCGTTGCCGTAGAAGATGGACATGAATAAGTAGTACATCTAAGACTTGTTATGTTGGCATAGTTTCCGACTTAGAAATCCGTCGCGTGGCTGTGGCTATGCTAAAAACTATAAAAGAAAAAGTTTTTGTGACCGAGTACTCCGCCGCATACCCAGTGTCATAATCCTGTGCACGCCGCTGTTGGCCTGTGTTAGTACCCAAAGTAGGAATTTTTCCCAACATGGCCACACTGAAGAATTATATATCTGTCTCTTGTGCGGCCACGGCATGGCTACGTCTAGAGAGTATTTAGTCTGAGTCAAAACGACTCCGGTAAATAATTTCTTAAATTTGATTTCGTGCTGTTTTATTTAAATTACGGTTGATTTACCTATGCAATTAAACTCCATCTTTTCTTCATATTGTTCTGGAATGGTTTTTGCACGTTTTTAGCACGCAATACGGCATTTAGAGACCAATTATATTTACACCTAATTAGGTCCGTCTTCGCTGAAACGTCAGGGACGACTGACAGCCTAACGGTACATGTACCCTTGCGAATGTTCCAAACTATTTGGTCTTGATGTCCCCTCCAGTTGTGTAACTCAATGGTGTAAACCATAGATGTAGTATAGAACATAGATCGGCAATGTGTCATTTTGAGCGCGACCAAAACTGATTTACGATTGTGTGCGTGAAGTTTACATGTGTGCTTGACATATAGTGGTGTGCCATGCACTTTCGATACTATCATATCGATATCGATATAGCTGTCGGCCTGTAGTTGTGAAATAAAATGTTATGGATATATGCGACATTTTATTATATATTAACAGAAACATATTGATGTGTTTATTTCAATACAGATTGATAAACACACAAATAAATAAAGATAAATTGTCAAATTATTTGAAAACATTTTGTTTGAAATGTTTTGTATGGGTCTTTATGTTCACCTGAACAAAATTATTTTTTCATTGTGATGCATACATAGTACATATAGTGCGACACAAAAGAGTAGAAAATAAATGAGGGCGCCACCATCGTTTGTGTGGCAACACAGTTAGGGCGATACAATCCATCTTGATACTTTGTTTAAATTATTATACGGTAGACCGTATAAATAAGAAATAATAAAGGTTATTTTTCCTGACAAAACGTATGAAATCGCCATAAATATATTTAATTAGTTATAAGAGAATAAAAAATACTGTTTCTTTAAAAATATTTTATTTATTATACAATAGTCTGCAGTATCGCTCATCATAACAAATGTATTCCCTTTATTTGGCTTATATTTAACTAATTGTAGGCACTTCTTTTTGAACGATATAAAAGAAATAAATTTTCTGTCGAATCGCACATGTATCAAAATCATCTATTGCCTTTGTAGGACGACCCTTTCTTTTCTTTCGACGAAAACTTTCCACCTTTTTCAGCACCATGTTACGCTATCCGTGCGTAATGAACTATCAGAAACACCTAAAACAATAACAAAAAAATATTATTACACCGAGATGTACAATCAAGAAATAAATAATTTAGAAAAAAACACCAAATATATTTTACATTTTCTGTTTCCGTTATACTATGTATTTAAGACTAATGTGGACAAACAAAGAATGTTATTTTAGAAATAATGTATCTTGAAATAGTTTACGTCTTATTGAATTATTTGTACTTGTGTATATTTTTTTTAATAAATGAAAGAATAAGTGACGATGCTCAAAATGTGGCAGTCGTGCTATAAATACTCCAGGTTATGTTTATGTTTGTATAACCTCAAAAATATGGTTAAATAAACAATATTCATTGGTAATCACAAGAATATCCATTATATGCATATGTTAGTTCGTTTTTTTCAGTGTTTTGTACAATTTTCAACTATTACTTACCAGTACAATCAGCCCTTCGTTTGTAAACATCGTCTTAATTTGTTAACAACTTCTCGGCTTTATATTCGTCCATACACCACATGAAAACTTTGTATATTATTTCACGGGCACCGCCTCAAATTACTTTGTTCATGATAACTTAGTTTTATTGTTCACGATTCGAAATTAACACACTATTCTAAAAAAACTCGTGAAAAATGTCGAATAATAGCAATGACTGACAGCTCGTGTACTCCATTCTGGTGTTGCTAGGAAATGTTTTGCTTTTAGTTCCCAATTAATTAATTTCTACTCTTTTATGTCGTGCTATACACCTAATTAAACTGAGAACAAAAAACACTTTTATAAAATAAAACTGTAATTTACAAAGTTTTAGCGTTTTTGGTTTATTTTTTTCATTTTTAATTTCCTGTCGCGAAGTTTCGATTACTTTACAGCTTTCGTAGTCACAAGGTGGACTCAGTCTGCAACAAAATCCGTGATTATTCGTTTTTTTCAATGAGTAACATTCGCGTAAGTCTAAGAAACACATTTTTACTATATGTGTACTAGAGTTAAAAAAATATGCTTATTTAAGTCAATTAATTGACTTGTAACACATTGGGAAGTGTTGGACGCCTGCTAGGTCACGTCGGAGGTGTACGGTGGAGCTTGTAGGAAGTCGTTGGATGCAGGCAGCTTACAACAAACTGATGTAGACATTCTTGTGGAAGGCCTATGTTCATTAGTCGCATTCCTGTGGCTGAAGAAAGAGACAGTTTAATAAACTATGAAGCTTTTCTCGATCACGTCACCTAAAGTAATGTTATCCTTATGAGAATTATAAATTTTAAACCTATACCTAATGTTATGATAGATGAATAATGTTGCTTCAAGGTTTGGACGATGATACTGTGCATAGAAGTATCGCATATTTTATAATAATATCTAATATGTTCTTGTTTTACTATTATAAACAGACAGCCTCTTGGCAGAGATTGAAACAGGTTCTTAATTCATAATTTACACACATGAAGTTTTATAATAATTATTCCACAAATATAAATAAATGAGTAAAAGTAAAGTAATAAGTAATATTGTAGAATGAATACTATAATAATGGCCGGGATAACGCCAGGTAGAAGAAGAAGAAGAATACACACTATCACAACATATTATAGCTCCATAAAAATGTAGGGGAAACATGTGTTGTCATCGACTATTTTATCGACAACCTTTTATTGATCGAACCTGTCAGTCAATCCCTAGCAACTTTAGGTTGAAATTATTGTAAATTCACGTATTTGATATTATTTTTTATACGCAATGGATGCTTTCAGCGTATTTATATAATAAAATACTATATTCTTCTCTACCGATATGTATACACGGATTTCCATTTAATTCTATAATATCGTCACAAAATTGTATTGTGCAAAAGTGGCCGGTACCTGTGAAAACTTTAATTATTTCGGTTTTTTACGCCTGCATGAACCACAGCTTGGCACTGCACAATGCACTATAATAAACTACGTTTAATAAATATGACCAAGTACTGTAAAATTAAATAAATTATGAAAATAAGCGAATTTTGTTGCTCGCTTAGTTTGACATATTTTGACTCTGGGTCACTGCAGGCTACTCCTGTGTAAACGTATGGTCGCATCATGCATCTCGCTTTAACATATGAGTTAAATTATTCTATCTCTTTCACATTGCCGATCTATGTTTTATACTAAATCTACGGCTGGGCCATATACTGGGTATCTCAAGACTGCTACCGAAAACAAAGCCGGATGGTAGTTTTAGTGACTACAAACACAATGCAACTAAAAATTTCGCAAAGAAACGCGACAATTATTTTTTATGATTTTTTAAATATCTTCATTTTTGGGTGGTAAATCCAGTTTTTTCAAAAATTATAATTTAAAATCTTTTAAACCTTAGATTATTTTTGAAGAAAAGGGTATACACTATTATTTTAGGAAAAAAATGAATTTACCACCCAAATATGGCCATAGGAAAAAAATAACAAAATAAAATTTCATTGTTTTTTTTGCAACTTTTTCTGTTGCATTGTGTCTGAAGTCGCTTAAACTACCACCCGGCTTAGTTTTCGGTAGCAGTCTTGATACACCCTGTATAAATCCCAGTCCCAGATAATCCACAATTTATAATATATTTGATAGATGATGATTTTAGATAAGGGCTGAACTTTTCCAAACTCTAAATTACAGTTTATAAAATTTATAGTCATATATCAGGTATAGGTGATAGAAATAAAAAAAGGTTTTCTGTTTTAACTTATATTAAATCTACGCCGTTGCCTCGGGGAGGGTAGTGATTATGTCAGAGTCACCAGGGTCGGTGATGGCGAGTGTGCACACCCTGTAGTATTTTCCGCACGCAGTACCCAGCTCGATGTTGTTGCCGCTGTAGTGGTGGACTCCGGTTTTGGCCAGGAGAGCATAGTATTCAATCTCAGATTTCCTGTAAATACAACATAGGACTGAAACATATGTTTTTAACGTTTCTGTAGACTCGAGGAGTAGTTTCGTTTTTAGACTTAAGTAAAGAGAAATATATTTTCCTAATTTATTTCTGTTAGCTTCATATGTGTAATTGACACAAAAAGTTGTTCTCCCCATTCTTCAGGGTACTCCCCTCTCAGTGCGGAATGACCTGAGTATCCTTGGTGTGGATATCCGCTGTGATCTCAATCCAAGGAATCACATCGAAGGCGTAATATCTGCCACATCACGCAGGGTAGGAGTCCTGAACAGGGTACGTCGGTTCTTCACGCCCGGTCAGATTTATCGTTTGTATAAAGCGCAGATCCGGCCGGGTATGGAGTACTGTTCGCACCTCTGGGATGGATCCGCCCAGTACCTGCTCGATGCCTTGGATGGATTGCAGCGGCGGGCCATCCGCATTGTGAATGATGCAGACGTTACGAGCAACTTGGAGTCGATACAACTCCGGAGGGATGTCGCCTCTCTAAGTGTGTTCTACCGCCTGTATCACGGTGAATGCTCTGAGGAATTGTTCAACTTGATCCTCTCCTCTCCATTCCTAACCATAACCACGCATGCTGGCTTGCGAAGCCATAGCTTGTCGGTCCACACAATCCCGGCTCGAACCAAACAGTTCTCTAATTCTTTTTTGTGCTGCACCGTCAGGCTGTGGAATTGTTTGCCGTCTCACGTGTTACCTCCTTCCTATAATCCTGGGTCCTTCCGCCGTAGCGTGAAGAGGCACCTTAGCAGGCAGGCATAATTGTTCCAATTGGCATGGGACTGCCGTCCGATGCCAATAGATACTCTGCCTGGGCGGCATTTGCGCTTACCATCAGGTGCAATGCAGCCACTATGCCGGGCGAACGTAAAGAAAAAAAAAAAGTTGTATAGACAAAAGACTAGCAAGTATAGGATAATCCCAATTCATACATGCGGGTTTCATCTGTGCAATATGTTTAAAATATGGTGATAGCAGACACATCCTTAGTTATTTGTTCACACAATAAGGCTGCACAGCACTTGAGGTTAGTTCATTATTTAGACACTGAGTTTGGTACTCAAAGATACATAGTTTGTTTGTTTACTTTCAGTGATAAAAAATTTGTACCTAACCCCATAAAAGACATTCTGTTTTAAACAATATATGCAAATAAAAGGAAAATATCTTATGCATTCATGATGTAAGATATTTTTCTTTTAAGATAAGTTACTTTTATATGTACCTATTTATATTTACTATTATTATTTTCATTTAAAATAATATCATATCACACATTATATAGCCTTATGAATATAATATGTAAGAAACTACTTTGAATTATAAATAAATATTGAGTTTAGACAAAAATTTCAGAGACAGTTAATAGCAGAATTCATGATGTCACTATGTTGCTGCTTGTTTGTGTGTGCACATTGTATATTTTTTCAATGAGTCAAAAGCAATGAATATTCATAAATGAAACATCCTTACCTGCCAAAGTTCAGCAAATGGATTCAAGCAAAGACTACTCCATAGGTTTCCCATGAAAGTATAATCTAGCAAAATCTTCTAAGAATAATTATGTTACTCTATGCTTTTACTATTCAATGACAAATTCAATCATTTTGAAAGTCATTACTTTGAGTTTAGGAAACAAATCTCCTTTCACTAAAAACTAAAGAATATATCAAACCATAGCTGTGTGTGACCAACATGGTTTTTAACCATATTCATAATATAACTAGCGGCCCGACCCAGCTTCGCCTGGGTGCATATATTTCTTGATTCCACTCCACACCAAATACATGTTGTTTTTCATATAAACTCTTGTATACCTAAACTTGACGTAGCTATCCTACTGTCCGGCACAATCCCGTCTCATCCGCCTGTTCAGTCTCTTCCCAATCCGTCCCTTCCCTTCTCTTTATTATCCATCCTGTTTTATAACGTGCATTTACATTTCGTCCTAACAAATCTGTCATCTATCCCAGCCCTCTCCCGTACCTTCCATTCTATTTTACTTTATGTCCCTTCTCTCCATATACATACAGGGTATCTCAAGACTGCTACCAAAAACGAAGCCGGCTGGTAGTTTTAGTGGCTACAAACTCAATGCAATTAAAAATTTCGCATAGAAACGCGACAATTATTTTTTATGATTTTTTAAATATCGTCAATTTGGGTGGTAAATTCATAATTTTTGCTAAAATAATAATTTAAACTCTTTTATACCTTAGAGTATTTATAAATAAAAGGATATACACTATTATTTAGGAAAAAATGTATTTACCACCCAAATATGGCCTTAGGAAAAAATAACAAAAAAAAAATTGTCGCTTTTTTTTTGCAAGTTTTTCTGTTGGATTGTGTCTGAAGTCGCTTAAACTATCACCCGGCTTCGTTTTCGGTAGCAGTCTTGATATACCCGGTATACATACATATAAAGATTGCCTTATGAATTTTTGACATTAAAAACTTTTGCGTTTTTTATTGTCCATCCAATATTCCTTCCCTTACTTCAGCACCAAAATGCTGTTTTTCCAAAAAATATTGCACGCCATTACTTTTTGTTAGTAATAAAGAGTTGAAATATAAAATTTCATAGACATAACTTCAGTGGTTTCGATTTTCTTAGACATAACATTTCAACCCTTTTTTACCCCCTTTAGGTATAATATAACCTATCTCACTCCGATACGATGTACATTTCTATCAGTGAATTATAGCGAAGGAAAGGCCACTGTAAAAATTCGTGATAAAAATGGCATTCGATCTTGAAAAGGAGTAAGTATAACTTCTTATGCTGCATTTACATGCTTGGCCAACCTCAGCCAGCCTCGACCAACGGCAGCTTGTAAATGGAGTGTTTGGCTCGGCTGGCATTATGTTTTTCATAGTTAATAGCTTGGAATTGGTAGATGTTGGCCCAGCCTCAGCCAACATATAAATCTACCATTATGTGTGAACATTATTTATTTCATTGTCCTATATTAATGTAGCTTGATATATTCTCCTTTGTTTATACAAAATAAATTTCTGAACGCATGCATAAACAATTACAATCAAATAAAATGTCAATCCATTTTCACTAATGTCAATATTTTACATCTTTATAATCTAAAATACGCCATTAATCGAATGTTGTGTTGTCGATTCGAAACCTTTATTTAAATACGTTCTTTAATTTGAGGGAAGAGTTTACCATATCGACAGGGTGAAAATTAAATGTTTGACAGTTACAAACCCATGAACATTTTGTATGGGAAAATCACTCACACTGTTTTGATAGATATGATTGAATTTGAATTTTGTATAGCGGTAATAAAGTGCAAATTGACTCTTTGACGTTAGGAACATACCTACATTGTTTAAACAACAGTGAGTGCTTGTAATTTAATATGAACTTTATACAATAGCAATAAAGCTCAAATTTACGTTTTAGTTAGAAAACGTTTGTATGGGAAAAAGAAAAGCGCTGTTTTTAGGGTTTTTCCGGCAATTATTCTATTTTTTCTCTCCGTAAGAACCACCCTTGGACTTCCACAAACATTTTAAAAAAAGAATTATCGAAATCGGTTCAGCCGTTCACACGTGATGCCGTGACGTGAAACGGGTTTCATTTTTATATATCTAGATAACAAAGAATAAAGAAATCGCCTATGATAAGACCACCTTCTGTACTTTTTATATGTAATAGTAAATACATAAGTGTGTAGGAGAGTAAAAATATATCAATAAATAATGACTTAAAAAAAATCACTAGCAAAACTGCGTCAGAACGTTAGCATTTGTTACATTATAACATAAACAACAACAAGAAAGATTTTGCTAAATTATTTTAGGGAATCCATACTTCTTTGTCTGAATGACTCCATATGCTTCCCTTTGACATGGTTATGGGAAACTCTACTTCTCAGTAGTCTCACCTCAGAGGAGGAGCATTCTTGGCAATGATGACCAGCTTGGCCTTTCCTTGTCGGAGAGTCTTCAAAGTCTGTTTGTAGCCTAGGCAGTATTTGCCAGACTTCATAACCAGCGCCAAGCGCGAGTTGATGGACTCGATGGTCTTTTTCTGAAAAATAATATACAATGATTAATAAGTAATCTAATGTTCATAAATACTTCAAGACATCCAGCACGTCATAGACTTCATCCTTGATTAATTGCACATGCATTACTACATAACCTTAAAATGTACGATACATTCTCAACCTCGCAAACCACATGATAAGCGAGCCTATCGAGTATTTGAATTGATATAGGACTCGTCTGGTGCGGCTATTGAACAGATAAATTAATAACCATGCCAGAGTCCGAAAGATACAAACACGTGTCATCGACTTACCTGTTTCTTTGCAGCAACCATTGTGTTAGTTGGTTTGCGAACGAATCTAAATAAAAAAGAAAATGTTATATTAGATTATTTCTGTTCAACTGTTGATTAATAAAGAAAATACTGGTAAATATATTGTAAAAGAAATACTAACTTGACCGCACACACAAACGCCTAGAACATGAAAGAAATAGCAACGACCAATGTTGCTACTTGAAAAATCAACTTGCCAATTGGCTGTGGTATTGTCTATGTCTATATGAATTGTATCATGCATGCAAGCAGCAGGATACTTGGTCAGTTATCTCCTATCCACTCAAACGTCCCGACCTCCAATTTTGACGTAAGCTGTCATTTTTATAGGAAAATACACTAGTAATGAAAAAGCGTCCTAAATTCAAAATATATTATAAAAAGCGTTATGAAAAAAATATATATAATGCTTGAATAAAGTACCTTTAATGTAACATTGGCCAAAAAGACATTAGCAATAGGAATATTTAAAAAAAAAACAGGCAAACTCTGGTGGTAGGTCTCTCATATGTGAGATGCCATCTGGGTAGGTACCACCGCAATGTCTATTTCTCCCGTGAAACAACACTGCTTAAATGCACTGTTGTGTTTCGGATTGAAGGACATTGTAGCCAGGGCAACTACTGGACATATTGAGACTTAACATCTTATGTCTCAGGATGGCGAGCGCAGTGGAATGTTGCTGCTGTTTATGAGCGGTCGTATCGCTTACCATCAGGCGAACGGCTTGCTCGTCTCGCCATTCAACGCAATAAAAAAAAAAAAAAAAAATTCGTGTGTTGTGCAAGAACAACGACGAGTGGTGCGCAGGATTTTTTAAAAATGTAAATATTGATTTTTAACTCTCTTATTGTTGTTATATAGTTTATTAAAATATACCTTTACATTAATAATTATCAATTATCTAAAAATAAGCCATATTCGACGCGTGATTCGAAGTTTTTTAGACACGAAAGTAAATCACGGTCGTTGTTTGTCGGTTTTCATTAAATATTTCTGTGTTAATTCTATGAAAAAATGATAAATAAAGTGTTAGAGAGAGAAAACATATCATAAAGAATAAATAGGTGCCATTTGATAATTGAAAATATATCAAAACAATTCAATATTTTAATTGATTTCCAGTATTCCGTAGAAAGTCGCGCGCCATTTTTTGTAAGATCAGAGTTTGCGTTCCAAAGTTTTTGTTCAAACTAGAATGTGTGGTATGTTTGATGTTGGATGTGATTGTTATAAATTAAGTATGATGAAGCCAATTATATGGTGATTTAAATTTTCAATATCAAAGAATTAATTTATTAATTCAGTTTAAATATTTCAATATTTCCTCTCCAAATATGCATCCAAACCGTGGAAAGACGAGTTGGATACATTCGAGCCAAAATCATAAGAGCTCGCCGAGGACAGGGTCAAATGGAATGATAAAGGGGAAGCCTTCGCCCAGCAGTGGGACACAATCTAGGCTATTAAAAATATATATATACGGAATGGAAGCCGTCATCAGGGACCGCAAACCGTTACGTACATTACGATAAAGTATAGATGCGCGACTGCGAATAATCCGAACATTGAAATGATCTACTATTAAGCCAAAAACAAATTATAAGACTGCCGGACGCGGCTGAAGAGTGGTACAATATTCAGGGTCTCTCAGGGGACGCGGCGCGGCAGAATCTTCAATTTTCTAAATATCTTCAGCTGCGTTCATCAGCCGCATCTTATAAATTGTACCCGGCTTTACTAACGTAGTTATTCTGATTCAAAACTAGTATTACAATTGGACAAATTTATTGAAATAAAAAAGAAAAAAATTAAATACATTTTCAATTTTAGGTCATCAATGGAAAAGCAAGAATGCTCGTGAGTGTTTTATTTTTTATTTCAGTGATAGAGTGCATGCATAGTTTGTGTCAATTAAACAAATAAAAAACAATCACTAGTGCTAAGAGTTAACTTGAACTTTACATTGAGCGGGCAGTGCGGAAATGGGGGAGACCGAGGCCCGGGCAGAGGCAGAGGCAGAAGCCGAGGCAGAGGCAGAGGCACTGTGCCGGGCTACTATGCCGGGCCAATTAAAAAAAAAAAACTAAATAAATCGTACAAATCTTTAATTATTACTTTATAGATTTGAAATTGTCAGTATTTATTCCTAAATATTTATTCATTGATTGAAATAATAATAATTGTTTATTTTTATTTTGTTTTAATTTTCAACCACCACTTACCTACCCTTATTCGTAATTTTTAAATACTATTACAATTTTTGATTGTAATGGATTACGCTATACCTACCACCTTTACCTATACAAATCTCGTCGTAATTAAGGATATTTTCTTAAAAATCTACCATAAACTATAATTTGGTTTCTAAACCAAACACTATAAAAAAGGATAACAGCTTTGCATGTCTCGATCGCTAAAATTTCATTAATCAATAAATACATTAAAAAACTAGGTATAACAATGTTAACATTTGATAGGACTAAGTCATTTATATTCCATTCATGTTATTACACGTAGATAGTAACTTATTTATTGGCTCCCGCGCTGTTTTAAACCGGTTAACATCTGTATCAAATATCGTCTGGACAAAAACTTACATGGGCGGCCATCTTTCAAGCTTTTTTCACCAGTGTTGCCAACTTAGTGGATTTTCCACAAAATCTGGTAGTTTGGTCCTGGTTGGGAAACATTGCTTTTAGTAGATTTTAAATGGTTTGGGGGCTGGCGAAAATTATTGAAAAGCTGCCATTATCAAATCCGACACATCATTGTTTATTGAAAATATGATGTCATATATTGTAATCAAATATCCAAAAATAGACTAGGACGAATTTCCGTGCTTTCCGGCGTTTTTGCCATACCTATTACTGGAATCAAGTATAACAGCTCACACAATAGGTCCCATTTAAATGTAATAATGAATTCCGTGGTGCTTTACAGCTGGCTTCTCCGGCTGTAAAAGTTTTTTTGGGAGGTCATTTACCTCTTTAATTCAATGTTTTGTCACCCGCTTTGCACGGAGGGAAGTGGACATTATTTATTTGCCGACTCGCCGAGCTTCAATGCTTGGTGTCATTACATTGCGTGCAACTGTTGATCCTGGCTTACAGGAGTTGCAGTGCCGGGTGTGAGGGCGGGACAGTCTCCTAAATACCCAAAATGTAATAAAATAAATAAATAAATACACCCAACAGTCACATTTATAGTCTCGACCCCACACAAAGAACTAGTCTTATGTCGTGGTCATCAGGAACTACAACAGACTTTTCGGTCTCACTAATAGCCAGACCCGAAACAAAAACCTCTACTTCACACAGATATTTGTTTCGGTGCGGGAATCGAACCCGAACGATATTATGTTAATATATTAATTAGGATATTAATTAGGAAATAGGAATATTAATGATTAGGATGTTTAAAAAATGTTGCAAAAAAAAACTGAAATACAAACTGAAAATATGAAATGAAATGAAATGAAATGTATTTATTGATCACGTAGGCAATTAAGGAGCTCTTATGACAAGTCAATACACATAGAACTTAATCTCTATTTACAATATATTTCCTATGCTTATTATTACTTATTTTAATTTCTTGCTTTTATCAATTTATTTATTAATTTTATTTATTTTTAAATTAATTTTATTTTTATTTATAATTTATGATTAGTTTTTTTTAATTTATTTAGTTTTTATTCATATTTTATTTAAAGTATTAGTTTTTACTTTATAGTAATTTATTTGTCAAAGAAATACATTATTTACGTTAGTCAAATTAAATTATATTATTTGTGGACCATAAATATTACAACGGTGCGTAGCGGTTTATAGTTACCACCGGATCCAACGCGGCCCTTCCTGAGAAGACCCGGCGAAACAAACTCAGTGGGCTTACACTACCACTGGAACTACGCGACGCGACCCAGTCCTGAGTATATCCAGCGACTAAGACTCAGTGGGCTTGTTTTGGGTCCAACTTAAGACAACGACCATAAGTATTTCCGATACGTCCCGTATGTTTAGGCTTACTGCCGGATCCAACGCGGCCCTGACTGAGAAGACCCGGCGAACAAACTCAGCGGGCTTTACTTTACCACTGGATACTACGCGGCGCGACCCATTTCTGAGTAGATCCAGCGAGTCAAACTCAGTGGGCTTGGTTTTGGTCAATTTACTAAAATAAGTATTTGTGACTTGTCTTACAAGGATTTGCCATATTAATTATTATTTTTATATGATTTTTTCGATCGGTCGTCATATAATTTAATTGATTTATTTGATTGTATATAGCTTAATTTTTGAGTTCACAATTTTAGATATTTTTAATTATTTAAATTAGGTGGTGTAATAAGCGAATAGTTCAGGGCCCCAGGAGGTCGCAATGTGCAAGAGAACACCTAATCCCAGGCTTTTTTATCCTCAATATATTCCTTAATATTATAATAACCCCTAGTCATAAGTTTGTTTTTAATATGGACCCTAAATAGTTTGTCCGGTAGCTGCGTTATCCTATTGGGAAGTTTATTATAAAATTTAATACAACTACCCAAGAAAGATTTTTTTGACTTTTCTAGTCTAAACGAGGGTATTGCTAGTTTATTTTTATTCCGCGTATTAATGGTGTGGGTGTCACTGACCTTATAAAACTTATTAATATTTTTACGAACGTGCATTATATTCTGAAAGATGTATTCAGATGACACGGTTAGTATATTGCTTTCTTTAAAAACAGATCGCAAAGAATCGCGGCTTCCTAGATTATAAATAGCACGGACTGCTCTTTTTTGTAAGATGAATATCGATTCGATATCAGCCGCTGATCCCCATAAAATAATGCCGTATGACATTATACTATGAAAATAAGCAAAATATACCAATCTAGCCGTTGCAACGTCAGTTAGTTGTCTTATTTTTCGGACCGCGAACGCTGCGCTGCTAAGTTTAGCTGATAATCTCTCAATTTGTGGACCCCATTGTAATTTTTTATCTAGAGTGATCCCTAAAAAAATTGTGGAATTAGCTAAATTTAGAATTTCTGAATTTAATTCGATATGCGTGTTTACGCTTGCCACGTTCGGTAAAGCAAAACGGACGCATTTAGTCTTACTAGCATTTAATAGTAGATTATTAGCAGAAAACCAATCCGAAATTAAATTAAGAATATTGTTAGGTGTATCTAGATTATCGTCTTTCCGATTAACTTTAAATATTATAGAGGTGTCGTCAGCGAATAAAACTATGTCTGACCACTTCTGAACCATGCAAGGAAGATCATTTATGTAGACTAAGAATAAAAAGGGGCCCAGAATGGAGCCCTGCGGAACCCCAATTTTAACTTTTGATCCTACCGAAGTGAGCCCGTCCAAAGAAACCTTTTGTTCACGACCCGACAAGTAAGACATTACGAGATCAAGTGACGTATCACTGATTCCGTAGTACCTTAGCTTCATAATAAGTGTTTGGTGGTCAACACAGTCGAAAGCCTTGGAGAGATCACAAAAAACTCCTAGAGCATCTTGAGATGCCTCCCAGGCTCCTAAAACCGACGTGATTAGTGATGTCCCGGCATCTTGAGTTGAGCGACCCTTTGTGAAACCAAATTGATTCCTATGTATTAACTTATTTTCATCAAAATGTGCTAGCATTTGATTAAGTAAAAGCTTTTCGAAGATTTTGCTAAGAGCCGGTAGTACAGAAATGGGTCTATAATTCGACGGATTGTTCGAACATCCTGACTTAAAAATGGGTACGACTTTACTAATTTTCATTAAGTCGGGAAAGATACCGTCACTTAGGCAGGAATTAAAAATAGTAGCTAATAACGGTGCAATGTTAACAATAATAGCTTCTATAGCTTTAACAGACAGTCCCCATATATCTTCTGTAGTTTTTATTTTAATTTGCTTGAAAGCCTTTATTATTTGACAACTGGTTACCTTTTGAAAGTTAAACTTAGACATATTTCCAGGAACATTTTCCTTTAAAAAAGATTCCGCTAAATCTACTGATGAATCTAAATGTTTAGTTAAGTCTAATGGTATGTTAGTGAAAAAATTATCAAGATAATTGGCAATAGTAGATTTATCTGAAATAAGGTCGTCATTTATGCGGAGAGCAATTTTGTTGTCATTTTTTTTTATTTTTCCCAGTTTCAGTATTAATAATTTGCCAGGTAGTTTTTATTTTATTATCTGACAATCTAAGCTTTTCACTTATATAATTTGATTTAGCCTGCATACATACTTTTTTAAATAATTTTGAATATAATCCGACATATTTTTTAAAGTTGACATCAGGTGTATAGGACCTTTTGTCATATAACTCATACAAAATTTCCCTACTACGTCTAATGCCTTTAGTGGCCCAAGCACTAAATTTATTTTAGAGTTAATTTTAATAGTTTTAATTTTACATACTTGGTCAAACTCTTTACGTATAATTTTAAATAATGATGAGTACATGTCGTTTGGACTGCCATCAAGTGTAAAAGTATCTATTTTTGATTGTACATTACTGTTAAATTGACCGAGGATTTTCTTAGATAACGGCCTAAAAGTTATTAATCTACTGGTTTTGTCTACAGCATGTTCTAATTTCACTAATTGGCATTTATGGTCAGATCTAACCCCTATCTTTATACCTTTTTCAAGTACTTCGAAGTTTGTTATGATATTGTCAATACAACTCGAAGTTTCAGACGTAATTCTAGTAGGCTCCGAGAACAAACATGTAAAATTAAATGAGCCGAATAAAGACACAAACCTACACTTATCAACCGAATCAACTAGTAAATTAATATTAAAGTCCCCACAGACTAGAACTTTTTTATTACTTTTAATTTTATTTAAAATATCCTCCATTGTTGATAAAAATAGCGAAATATTTGATGAAGGAGGTCTATAGACACACAATATGACATAGGAATTTGTTTCCGCACATGCGACCTCACACACTCGTTCAACCGAGAGGCAAGAGATATCCTTTCTTTCCCTAAATGTGATATGATCACGAACTAGAATTAAGGAACCTCCACCTTCCGCCGAAATCCTGTTAAACGAGCTGGCGACCCTGAAACCATTCACATTGAAATTCATAAGGTGCGCCTTCAACCAGGTCTCTGTGAAACATAATATACTAATGTTAAATGTGTCAATAAAAAGTTCAATCTCTAAAATTTTGCCAGAAAAGCGGTTTATATTCTGATGAGATAATACTATATAATTTTCACCGCTTCCTTTTGTCAAAGTTAAAAGTTTAAATTATTATTTACCACATTTATTTTAGTAACATTACTAAAAGTGGTAGTGCCTGTGGTCTTCGTCATATTACTTATGACTGTGTTTAAAAAATTAGCTACAGGTGTAGCAAGTAAATGTAAATATTTATTTGGTAGATACAATGTATCCCTAGTCTGTTTAAAATATTTACCAATAAATATATTGGTGTCAAAAAATAAAAATTTGTCACTATAGTGACTTATTAAAAATTGCATGTGCCTATTTAACACATGAGTGTGGTTATTTACATTATCTGACACATTATTTAAATATGGGAAGGCACACAATATGATTTTGGGACATTTGAGTTTCAATAATATTTCAAAACTCTCAGTAATGTCCCGCTTTTTTAGACCTTGACAATCTCCAATGCAGACTGTTATACAAATGTTGTCATTATAAACTTTTTGCGACAGAGTATTAACAATATGTTTATAAGGCATCCCTGGCATACAGTAGTTTACTAGGGGATGACTACTACTTTTATTTATTAATATTCCAATACCTTTTCCTACATTCATATGACTTCCTGACATCTATTGGCGAATAATGATGTGTTAAGTCATTCTATGCATGCCCAGCATTAATTGTGTAACAGCGCCATCTACCGATAAATATAGAGGTACCCAGCGTTAATTGTGTAACAGCGCCTGTCTGCGCTCCGGGCCGCCATGTTGTTTACAACAAATGCGTCGATAGATTTACTTGTATTTTCTTTTAGTAAATTTGCACAATGACCAGGAAGGATTGCTTTGTGCAGTGATTAATGTGCAGTGAATACGTGTATTAAACGTGAAGTGTAAGTGACGTCAAGGAAATAATTGAATATTTAGAAAATAATGCTCGTAACTTATAAGAAATCATTACTCATCAATTCAATAATCAAAAATGTTAATATTCTCTCCAAATATTTGTTTGATTTCTATGAATGTAACAATTACAAACAGAGACTTCGTAATTTTATAAATACATGTATTGTTGTTGCATCCTAATTAATTCAATTGAAAATGTTTATTATTATCTAAATTCATGTTTGTTCGATTTCGTTTTTTGTGTTTATTTACTACCCCTTCATATTAGTTTCATATAAATATTTAAATGAATAATGTGTAAAGTCAATGTACCAAATGTCAGAATTTTAATAATATCTAATTTTATTTATGATGAAAGATTTCTATTACTTATAACATAGTACACATGCTTATGTAAATATAATCCAATATAAGAGGCTTTACATTTTTTTCGTATCTTTGGTACCTCCCATTCAGGTACGCCCAGTTGGGAACCTTGGTAAAATTGTAGCTACGTAAGGCAAAAGTGTACTTTATTTCAACTTAAAATGTCATATTAGTAATAAACACATTTGTATATTTGGACGAATACTTTTGAATGTATAAATGAAATGAAATAAATAGTTGTTTATATCATTTGAAGGGTTTTATTTCTAATCTACACAAATACTAATATCTGAATTTGAAAAAAGTTACATCAATTGCATCATTTTGCTAATTTTTTTTATATCACACTAAAATGAACCCTATTTCAATAACAATAGGTTACTTTTTGCTTGAAGCCGCGCCTGGCGTTTCCGACTGTCTAACCGTCTACAGTCATGACAAACGACAGTCTAGGGTAAAGATGAGAGTTTTAAAACCAGGTATTCACTTCAAATTACGGCGCCCTGGTACGAGCAGAAAATACTTATAAGTATGAAAGTACGTCGATGCGCGGAGAGATCTGGAAACTACACATGAAAATACTTGCATAGGAAAACGATTCATAATAGAATATTAATAAGAACCACAATCGTATCTGTCAATAACACATACTTTAAACTTCAAAGTATTTTTTATTCATACTATTTTGCTTTTTATATGCCTTCAAATACGGGTTGAATTCCTATGCAAGTATTTTCAAATTTAGGCGCCGCTATACGTCGGTGCGCGAGGAACTTGGAACACTATACATAAAAATACTTCCAAAGAAAAACTATCCTTAACTTAGTATAAATAAGAATCACAATGGTATTCGTGAATAGAAAATACTTACAAATAATTTTTTTTATTTATGCGTTTTTGCTCCTTATTTGTTATGAAATACGAATTGAATTTCTATGCAAGTATTTTATAGACGCTGCGCCGCGGCTGGGACGCGAAGGGTTGCCGACTCATACTTACAAAATACTTTTACAATATTTTAGACCCTGATTTTGAACCCTAGTATTTTTACGTACTCGTACTTGATTTTGCAAGTATATCTCATCCCTAGTCTAGGGGTTAAGCGAGTCGGCCGTCTGTAGTACTACTTGGTCTGTGGATACATTATTTTGCAGCGCCGTTGTCATTAAATTCCTGGCAAACATAATGTTAGTGTGCTTGCAAATACGTGCTATTTATAAAATATTAGGCGTTTTTATATTTTGATATTTTGTTTATTTTTCTTATTTACTATTAATTAAAGTCATCTAAAACGTACGAATGTTTTATTAAAATATCTGTGTATGGCAAGTAAAGCACTGCATTTCTGCCTACAAGGAGCGCACGCCCCTTGCATACATAGTCTATAAAATCATATTTCATCATTTCACCAGTATGTAATTTGTATTTAAATATGATTTCTAAAACACATTATTAAACAAAAAAAATACCGATCAAAGTTCATCGATCATCCAGGTGTTATTTTCTTACATCTCGTACTTACTTGGCATCATTAAATCGTAACCCCGAACTCGGGAGTCACTAAGCAATAATGGCAAAACGCAAACGTAACAAAAATTGGTTATGTGATTATGGGTATATTTTTTGTTTTTTTTATAAGATAAGAATAACTTTAAGTACTAAAATATGGATATCAAAAGAAAGCTTATAGTATATACTTTATTTACAAATGGATTTTATTGGTATGTAATATGATTTAATGGGTGAAAACATGATTTGAAAATGAATAACCATTGAAATTCGATCTGTATAGAATTTTTATTATTTGTTTACAACACATTTGAATTATATTTGTAAAATAATTGTCACATCTAATAATTCTGCATAGTTTTAGATACTTAAAGGTATTTTTTATTTCCCTGTAGCTAGAATAGGTACTAGGATATAATGCTTTATGTTTATGAATATTGAAAACGCGGGAATCGGAAGATTTCTGTCAAAATAAGTGACAGTGACGTGGACGTGTGAGTGGCTATAATATATTATATAGGTCTACCAGAATCTCATGGCATTTTGGGAAATTTGAATTTACGCATTGCAACACTGGGGTAATTGGATGAACATATTTTGATACTTTCAATAATTGTAAGTTATTATTATTTAAAATTGACATTATTTTTTTAGTATAACTTTGTAAATAAAGTATATAATGTTTTAAGTAAAAATATATAGGTTATTTAAACATTAAAATTACTTTTAAATTGTACTTTTAGATTAATAACCAATTAAAATAGGCAAATAAGATTTTTTCAATTTGAATTATAATATACATACGTGCCTTACGAGTATTTATAATATAGAGGGAGCGCTAGTACTATCAAAACGTAGATAAAAATGGTGGTACCGAGCCACCAGTTTCGTTTTAATTCTCTCTTCTTATTAGTTCTCACTTAATCAAGCAACTTTCAATTTTCAAATTGTAAAATCAATGTAAATGTCTAATAATTATTTATTTAAATAATTATTAGATTCGATAATGTTATACGAAAGATGCAAGATAGTAAAATAAAAACTTATAATTTTATTTTCAGTCTTTTTTATTTCATTAACACTTTAGTCAGAGCTTATTTCTAAATACTCTTGTCTCTTCCTGAACATCTTCTGATGAAGACGATGAAGATAAAGGAATAATAATAAACCGTTCCTTATCTAAAATCTCTGGAAATTCCTGTAAATAGGTATTTAATGCATTACTGTTTAGTTTCAAAAAATGATATCAAAGTATATACGATAATACACATGCAAATATCTAACACTAACAAAAAAAAAATGAAGTATCAAAACTATTCACTCCGACTTACTTGTTAAAACGACGTCGATTTTAAAATCGTCGATTTTGTTTAAATTTGACCAAATCATTCATGGATCTGGCAATAAACCTTGTAAACAATGTGTCTCACTTGTGATTGTAAAACAAATTTGTACATTTTCGCTAAGAAAGGATGGAAATCTTAAAATATTCATATCGAATGACATAACTCAAGTTTTGAATCAGCTGTTGACCGATGGTATTGCCACATAAAAATCATTATGTTTTTTTTTAATTTTATGCCATGAGATTCTGGTAGACCTATATAATCTAAATAGGTACATTTTTACCCAAGAAGCTTATACCCAAATGACGATTGCATTCATGGACGTAGTATATAAACAGGACTGCGCACTGTCATCGGAAAAACGAGCCGAGCGAGAGGTGTAGGAAGGGGGGAGGGTGTGTCCCGTTCCTATAGGGTGACCATATTTATGGTATATACAGGAATTTTAATCAAATTGGCTAATATAAAGTCGAATAAAGCATTTTGTTTTTGAGGTAACATACGTGATATTGTCTAACCGTGTAAAAAAATATTTGACCAAACCAAAATATTGGACCATTAGGACCTAGCAAAAAAGTTCAAAATCATAGTTTTATACGTATACTTTTAATAGGTGAAATGAAAAATGAAAATAATAATAATAAATCTTTATTGACAGCAAAATTCAGTTAACAATCTTCTCGTTTGTTCACAAAGTGCGTATGTTGTGTGTTATCAGTGCCAGTCGTCGTCGGGGGTGGTAGCTGGGGTCAACCCAGAGATTCTTACCACCCTCTGCCCCGCCGTTACCGTGGCCGCTACTATAACCAGGAATAGCGGCGCTGCCGGGGACTGGAGTCCTGGTCCTGGTTTTAACAACTATTAGGCTTTTTTATTGTTTATGCCAATACTAACCACGCTTGGTAGGCGGGTTCGCGAGCGCAGGAGGGATCGCGTTGATGACGCTGCTGTCCGTCTTCAACTGGGGAAAGGAAATAGAGTTTGCGGCTACATGATGTTGTTGGAAAGGAAAGTATGGAATATAGAGATGGATACTACAGCCACGGAGGGGAAAGTTGGTAGTGATTGCAGTAGTTCGGGGGCCGAGGTCGTATACTCGTAGCACCTATTTTAGGACAGGCCAGGACCACTAGCTAGGAGCATCGCTGACCTACTTAATACCAGATACACGTTATTATTCATACCTAATCTTGTAAAACCTAACGGCAACGTAGTTGTCCTACCATCTCATACCTAACAAATATCTTAATCGAATCATTAACAAAGTTCAAAATGGCGGCGATAACTATAATTCTGAATCTCAATTTAAAGGGGAGGTTTAAATTTCGAATTTCAGACCAATCGGATCAATAACAAAAGAGTTTCTTCCTTTCTGCCATATTATTAGTGATATTTTAAAAAAAAATATTTGATTTTATGTATAATATTTCATCCCTTATTTCGACCCCATAATACTATTTTTCTAATATTATTCACGCCATTATTTTTCATTTGGAATAAGGTTTCCTAACTGTAACGGCTTAAATTTTTATGTAACATTTCAACCCCTTATGGTTAACTTTAAGAACATAAAGTGTGCAGTTATTTTTGTTCATAAATGAGTAAAGTTTGACATCTGTAACTTCAACAGTTTAGATTTTTCCATATATACTGCCATCTCTTTGTTCAACCCCTTCAAGCGTTGTCTATATAATAAAAGGTAACCTTTTGCCCTTAGCCAAGGTCCAATCTATCTCTGTATCAAATTCTATCAAAATCGGTTCAGTGGCTTAGGCGTGAAAATGTAGCAGACAGTGGACCAGTTAGTGTAATACGTTCGTGCCGAAATCTTACATCACTCAGTAAATAAAAACTATCGCAAAAAATAAATATTTTTTGATCATACTTAATTCATGATCAATTGTATTAGAAAAACTTTTATCGTGTTTATTTTCACTTAAAACATAGTAGGATGCAAATTAACGTGTATAAATTAAACATTACTTTAATAATAAAATTGTAAAGAAAAAAGAACTGCTTTTAATATTCAAGCAGATTAAAAGTTATTCAATAATTCATCTGAACTTTGAATTGTCGATCAGAAAAGTTCTAAGGCGGGTTTTATTATGGTCACCGTAGCGAATGTTTGTAAACAAAAATGGTAAATCTCATGAAACCACTCACTTTTGAATCGATATACAACAACCACTATATTATTCACTTATACAAATCATTTTGCAACACTTTATAACCAATTTCCGTTAATAAATATCGAAAATAATTTGAAATTGTAGGTACACCTGTGACATTTCGTATAAGCCATGACATATTTTATTTTTATTATCGAGTGGCCAGAGTTATAATTACAAATTCTCCTATCATGCATTTAACCTTCCATTGTAATGCCATGAATTCGTTTATGGACCCATAAATAAAGTTAAATAATAATATTTTTCTATATGTTACTATAGATATTCTGTGTTTATTTTTTTATCGAACTAATTACCTTTTCGCGAATGTAAATAATCTACTAGATAAAATATTTTTTTTGGTCTGGCTTGCAAATGAAAAGGGATAAAACCCCCTCATACTGTGTCACTCGGTATCGGCATTCCTCCATGTCATATTTACGGATTTTATCGCGGGTTTGGCTTAAGTTTTGCTTTTTCTAATTTCCCCACGCGACATTTTGATTACTTTACAATTTTTGTGGTCACGAGGCGGTCTAGATATTCTTTAGTTCTTAGTATTTATTTTCAGAACTAACTATTTACTTAAATTTTATCTATGATATACAGTATTTTTATTAGTTCTGGGTGCATTGTAGTTTCACTCAAAGTTAAAATATTGATATTTTAGCAATTATATTGTTTTAAGAGTGGTCAACGTTTCCCGATACCTTAGGAAAAACGTGTCAACCTGGCGACACTCCTACAATATATCGCTATCTCATGCTAGGTTACACGGTGGCTACCCTTGTGATCATGGACGTAGAAGCAAGTAGCGTCAATTGAACTCGACATTCTAGTTCCACCGTAAGGGACAGATATATTTTCATATTATCGTTTAGATCGGCTCTTACAGCTAATAATAAAGCAGCGCACCATACGTTTTGTCTTATAATCACTTTCAACACTCTTTTACACACATTTTTGACCGCAAATATTCGTAAAATACTCGGTAATTCAAGTTTAAAACAAACCGCACGTCCTATGTGCCTGGCTTAGAGTATATACATATAGAGGGAGCGCTGTCATACATTTGTGTTTTAAAAACGTAGATATTTTCTTGGTCGTGATGTTGGTAGCATTGCTGCATTAGGGTTGCCGGTTAACATATTTTCCCTAACTGTATCTTTAATTACGTTTTTTGGTCCCAATAACAATATCGATACATAATATTTTAAAGAATGAAAAAGTGTGGCGACTATTTTAACACGTTTATTTTTAATTCCGAAGACGTTTCACTGCGAAATACGAAGTAATTTTACCTGTGCGTTATTTTACAATAGCATTGCAATATTGGAAATGCTTGGTGGTGAAATGGTAAATGTTTTAGTCCCTATGCTTCGATAGCCGAGCTTCGTTCGTATTCGGTATTGAAAATCGTGGCCGCCATTTTGAACTTTTATTTATTGAACCAATTGCTCTCAAAATCAACATCTGACGTTATGTCAACACCAATAAGTCAAGTACATAGACAGATTTAAAAAAACTGGCCGCAGTTTTAAATTTTTTAGTCATTGAATCGATTGCTCTCAAAATCACATCTGAGGGTATCTCGGCAGTCGGCACCAATAAACCAAATTTATAAGTAGATTAAAAAGCTGTGGTCGCCATTTTGAACTTTTTATTTATGAAACCGATTACTCTAAAAATTTATATCTGAGAGTTTCTCGGCACAAATAAGCCACAATTATAGGTAAAATATTGTGGCTGCCATTGCTCTCAGAATCAAAATCTAAGTTTTCTCTCTCTGTCTTCCTCTCCCTCTCTCTCTCTCTCTTCAGCCATAAAAAGCCATAGGAAGTCCACTGCTGAGCATAGGCCTCCAAGGATCTCCATATAGACCTGTTGGAAGTGGCCTGCATGCGGCGACTTCCTGAAACCTTAACCAGGTCGACCGTCTATATTGTTGGTTCACTACGTTTTAAAAATTAAAAATGTATTCTCATCATATTAATTATAATAAAAATATTTTGTAGCTACCCAGCAGTCTTCTAAACGACTCCTTCTTATAATATTAACGCTTTGGCGTCTTATTTTTTGATCCAGGGGTATCCTCAAAAAACATTATATAGATTTGGTTGTTTACATATCTTTAACAGATAGATATAGATTTTGAGAGCAATCGGGTTAAAAACAAAAAAGTTCAAAATGGTGGCCAAAATATGCAATTCTGACTATAAATTTATGTTATCCGTACCCAGAGGCTGCCAGATATTAATTTTGAGAGCAAACGGGTTGATAACAAAAAAGTTTAAAATGGCGGCCAAAATATTCAATTCCGTCTATGAATTTATGTTAACGGTACACGGGGACGGCCGTTAAATATTAAATATATACCTCCTACCAGAAGTCGCGCTACGGTTCTAAAATTTAAATGGCGGCCAATATTCACAAACCGAATTAAAGTCAGACAGATTTAAAAATTATGTCCAATTATATAAGATTAGAGAATTACAAAATATTTAAATTACAAGTCATATTTAGTCACAAACTTAGTAAATTTTAACTCATTGTCATATTAAATAAATGGTAGCAATAATTTTATTTTGTCGGTTTAATATAACGTCAAATTGTTTTTTTCATATAAAAACAATTTACCAGGATATCGAGTTAATATATATTATATAAATTTGCAACACTGAAAAATATGTCTATAGAAAGCGCGCTAATTCTAATTTTTTTTTAGTAAAATTCCGTCGATTATATCTCCTGATATATTAAGAAATATGCAATGTTAACTATGGTAGCTAATTATATACTTATTAATTATGCGTTTGGTAGAATTTCGGCACAATTTAATGACGCAAAATTAATGGCATTTTAAGATTTTTCTTTCTAGAAGATTTCATGATACCACACGCTGTCTGAATCCATACTGATTGGCGGGAAAAAAAAGGTGGCCCCGGCACCACCATTTTTATCTACGTTTTTCAAGTACCAGCGCTCCCTCTATATGTATATACTCTAAGGTGCCTGGCCCAAACAATATCATAGATGTAGTATAGAACATAGATCGGCAATGTGTCATTTTGAGCGCGACCAAAACTGATTTACGATTGTGTGCGTGAAGATTACATATGTGCTTGACATATAGGGGTGTACCATGCGCTTTCGATACTATCATATCGATATCGATATAGCTTTCAGCCTGCAGTTGTGAAATAAAATGTTATGGATATATGCGACATTTTATTATATATTAACAGAAACTTATTGATGTGTTTATTTCAATACAGATTGATAAACAAACAAATAAATAAAGATAAATTGTCATATTATTTGAAAACATTTTGTTTGAGATGTTTTGTATGTCTTTATGTTCATGTCTTTATGTTCACCTGAACAACATTATTTTTTTCATTGTGATGTATACATAGTACATACACCTAATTAAACTGAGAACATAAAACAATTTTATAAAATAAGACTATAATTTACAAAGTTTTAGCATTTTCGGTTTATTTTTTTCATTTTTAATTTCCCGTCGTGAAGTTTCGATTACTTTACAGCTTTCGTAGTCACAGGGTGGACTCAGTCTGCAATAAATCCGTGATTATTAGTGTTTTTCAATGAGTAACATTCGCGTAAGTCTAAGAAACACATTTTTACTATACCGGGTATATCAAGACTGCTACCGAAAACAAAGCCGGGTGATAGTATTAGTGATTTCAAACACATTGCCATTAAAAAAATCGAAAAAAAAAATTGTAAAAAGTAATTAAAAAAAAATTTTGTTTCACTCATGGTCGTATTTAGTTGCATGAATGCTTCGAATTTATGCTAAAATAATCAAAAATTTTTTTTCTTTTAAATAAAGCAATGTAAACGAGATAAATAATCAGCTGACGCAAGGGGTCAACGCACGCCGCGCGCGATTCTTTTCCAAATAGTACCTACCAACCGAGCAGCGAGCGTCGAGCAACGGCCGCCGAGGCCCCCTCCTCCCGCCGCGCCGTGTCGCTCCGCGCTCGCCCTGCGCCGCACCGCGCCGCCCGCCCCCGGCCGTGGCCCGGACAGCTGACTGCGAGCCGAACTGCCGCGCCGCCGCGCGCGCCGCAAATCGAGACCATTATTCGCGATTTATCCCGGTCGAGCACACAGACACAAATTAGTTACAATAATTATTAATTACAATTTTCTAACGACCATAGTTTATTGCAATTCGCATAATTGCACCAATGTTCAGCAGTTTTTAGTACAGTAGCTAAAGCATTTGGTCACAAGGCATTTTAAGATAAAGTAAAAACCAGATAAAGTTATAAGAAAACTTACCTAAACCCCTCGGTATGGCATCCCACGATATGAGGCTCGAAGTGCTCTATTTGTAGCAAATCCTCGTACAGGCGGGGTATCGTCGAGGTGTCTTCAGTACACTCCGCTCACTGCGTATCGGACACATCAAATTCAATGACACATTTTGTCCGCTTATTCATAATTGCGCCGGAGAATCCATAGTTACCTACTATCTATCCCCGACAAATTCTCAATACGCGACAAGAGTTTGAGCTACTCATAAAAACATTCGAATATTGCCCTACTCACACACATTGGCACAACAAAACGACACAAACTTCACAAAAACCTAAATCAATTACAAATCACCAAATTCACAACTTAACAACAGAAATTTGTACATGTCACAACAAGAACTCAATACTCATACTGAAGCAAAGAGTAGAATAGTAATAAATGAAATACTGAAGACTACGTAGTGAAGTCGAGACGTTTCCCCACCAGTCTCTCCATTACCTCTCAAATGAACCCCGCGGAGCCCTGATTCCCGCGCTTCTAAGTACCAATTAACTTCTTTAAGAAAACGTGTATGAATTGAAAAATAAGTTTCTAATTTATCAGGTTTTAATAAACTTTAAATACATACTCGTAATGGTTACACATAAAACTAAAACATTGCAATAATTAAAAAAAAAAACGTAATTCACCTCAATGGCCTAGTGGCCGCGTGTTTGACCTGTGTCGATCGTCGCGGCCCTGTGATCGAAACCCAGACCAGATAACACCGTTTTTGATTTTTCATGTCATGTGAGTTATTTTTGACATTATTAATTACGTTCAGATGTAAAGATGAGCTTATGCATTTTATATATCGTTCAAATCGACATAATTTAAAAAAATATTATTTTGGTTGCGTTCACGACTTCAATAGAGGGCGCTTTATTAAACAATGTCGCATTCTTGGCCGATGCATGTACTCTAAAACAGCCCTGCGTAAATCATTGTAATTTTCTTCCGATTTTTAGTACATTAGCATAAGCACTTGATCTTTGGCGCTTAAAGCTTGCAGGTTTAATCCCCACAAGATAAATTTGTGTAAAAACAAGATAAAATTATAAAGGAACTTACTTAAATCCTTCGGGGTCTTACGAGATGAGGCTCGAATTGTGCACCATTCATTATTAAGCAAGTGTGGGCCCGTCGTTCTGTTTCTTGGTGTAGACGTGGCATTAGTGTAGGGTCTTCAGCGCAATCGACACGTAGTTTGTCGAAGACATCCCGAATTCTACGCCGCATTTCATCCGCACCATCACACTCACGGTCGAACACCCTTTCCTTCACATATCCCCACAAAAAAAAGTCTAACGGGGTTAAGTCAGGTGAGCGAGGAGGCCAAGCTTGTGGCCCTAATCTGCCAATCCAACGGTTCCCAAACATCGCCGTAAGACGCTCACGGACAGATCTTACGATATGCGGAGGTGCGCCATCATGTTGGAACCACGCTCTACGGTACTCCGCTAGCGGCAAATCGTCTAAAAGGTCTTGAACGGTTTCATTCAAGAAACTTAAATAGCTGGATCCATTTAATCTCTGCGGCAAAAATACAGGCCCGAGAATTTTGCCATTGAAGATACCAGCCCATACATTCACCGACCATCGTATTTGGTGTCCTGTGTTTGGACCGCGTGGGGGTTATTTTCAGACCATACATGCATATTCCTCCTGTTCCACAACCCGTTTCTGGTGAACGTGGCCTTATCAGTCCAGATGACGTGTTCGATGAAC
Organism: Hyles vespertilio; assembly: GCA_009982885.2. NCBI lineage: Eukaryota > Metazoa > Arthropoda > Insecta > Lepidoptera > Sphingidae > Hyles > Hyles vespertilio. The sequence goes on from WUWR02000203.1 coordinate 156,139, forward strand.
CCCGGTTCCCGACTTTGTCGGTCAAGAAGCCATTGGCAATAATTCTCACGACGATTGCGATCGCCGGGCATCAAAGCTTGCACTTTGTGCACTTTGTAGGGCCGCATTTTGTTACGGCGCAACACCCTATGCACAGTAGAATGGGAAACCCGCGATCCGTCCCGCCGCCGGAGTAATTTGGCAACGCTTTTTGTGCCTAAGCGCGGATTCCGGCGCACTATGTCCAAAATGCTTTCTTCAGTCTGAACATCATCTTGCCGCCCACCACCAGAGACCATAGGAACAATAGGACGATTTTCTAAAACTCGTTGGTAAGCAGCGGTTATAACCCGTGAATCAACCGGGTGCCGAACGTTAGGGAACTTTTCTCTATAAATCCTCAAAGCACGAGAAGCATTTCCGAGAGCTTCCCCCAGACACATGAGCATGTGCCCGTACTCACGAGCACTGTATAAAAGCGACATACTTGAAAAACGAATAAAAAGAACACAAACTTAACAAGAAACTAACTAAATAACAAAAAGTATTAACAAAAAAACTAATAGCAACAACCAAATTTAGTAAATTGTAACAGACGTACATTCGCGCGCGCATAAACATACGAATATTAGCATAAACTGTCACTCGCAAACCTCTCCCACATATTCCCGCGCTTTTTACTAATTCCTTATAATCTGTTAAAATGTCCTTTTTTATTAAACTACACTCGAATTCGATAAAAACTCGCCATAAAAATAAAAATATTTTAGGAATATTTTTTTAATAATAGTAATTAAATTATAATCATTCACAATACTGATACTTAGTTATTAGGAATAATTTCCTTTGGAACATCTTGTGCGTGGCAAAAGTAACGTCCGCGCTGCATTTAAATATCAAATCCAGCCAATGTTTCTCATATCTTTTTAATTAGCTACATTCAGGGGTGAATTAATCCTTTTGTAAATAAATAAAACATACTAAAAGAAATAAAACTACTAACATTTAAAGAATTTAGTAATCATTGCATTAATTGTACAGTCAACGTTGCATAGTTGACAGTGGATGTCGACAGATGGCTTAATAATAAATTATTTTCGATTTGGCATACGCGGCTCGTGAATGTAATGTAATGGAGCCCTGGGTCCGCCAGCAAAGTTCTACCCCCGTGCCCCATCGTCAATAAGTACTTTTGGTAATTCTTTCGCAATTTGAAGTTAGTAGTTAACCCGTAGCGGTTTTGAGTGATTATGATCTGTAGCAGAATTATTTATTTTTAAAATGTCTATACAAAACTCTTCATAGAGCATTCCATTCAATAAACAACATTCAACATTTACCATTAATGCGAGTTTTCACACACTTTCCTGCCGAAAGCAATCATGCCGCGGCGCCTCGCTGTGTGCATATTGCATACAGACTACAGAGCATGCGCCGCGCCGCGCCCGCGCAGGGCTCCTCTGTTTTAGAGTAGACCCCGAAGGATTTAAGTCAGTTCCTTTATAATTTTATCTTGTTTTTACACAAATTTATCTTGTGGGGATTAAACCTGCAAGCTTTAAGCGCCAAAGATCAAGTGCTTATGCTAATGTACTAAAAATCGGAAGAAAATTACAATGATTTACGCAGGGCTGTTTTAGAGTACATGCATCGGCCAAGAATGCGACATTGTTTAATAAAGCGCCCTCTATTGAAGTCGTGAACGCAACTAAAATAATATTTTTTTTAAATTATGTCGATTTGAACGATATATAAAATGCATAAGCTCATCTTTACATCTGAACGTAATTAATAATGTCAAAAATAACTCACATGACATGAAAAATCAAAAACGGTGTTATCTGGTCTGGGTTTCGATCACAGGGCCGCGACGATCGACACAGGTCAAACACGCGGCCACTAGGCCATTGAGGTGAATTACGTTTTTTTTTTTAATTATTGCAATGTTTTAGTTTTATGTGTAACCATTACGAGTATGTATTTAAAGTTTATTAAAACCTGATAAATTAGAAACTTATTTTTCAATTCATACACGTTTTCTTAAAGAAGTTAATTGGTACTTAGAAGCGCGGGAATCAGGGCTCCGCGGGGTTCATTTGAGAGGTAATGGAGAGACTGGTGGAGAAACGTCTCGACTTCACTACGTAGTCTTCAGTATTTCATTATTACTATTCTACTCTTTGCTTCAGTATGAGTATTGAGTTCTTGTTGTGACATGTACAAATTTCTGTTGTTAAGTTGTGAATTTGGTGATTTGTAATTGATTTAGGTTTTTGTGAAGTTTGTGTCGTTTTGTTGTGCCAATGTGTGTGAGTAGGGCAATATTCGAATGTTTTTATGAGTAGCTCAAACTCTTGTCGCGTATTGAGAATTTGTCGGGGATAGATAGTAGGTAACTATGGATTCTCCGGCGCAATTATGAATGTGCGGACAAAATGTGTCATTGAATTTGATGTGTCCGATACGCAGTGAGCGGAGTGTACTGAAGACACCTCGACGATACCCCGCCTGTACGAGGATTTGCTACAAATAGAGCACTTCGAGCCTCATATCGTGGGATGCCATACCGAGGGGTTTAGGTAAGTTTTCTTATAACTTTATCTGGTTTTTACTTTATCTTAAAATGCCTTGTGACCAAATGCTTTAGCTACTGTACTAAAAACTGCTGAACATTGGTGCAATTATGCGAATTGCAATAAACTATGGTCGTTAGAAAATTGTAATTAATAATTATTGTAACTAATTTGTGTCTGTGTGCTCGACCGGGATAAATCGCGAATAATGGTCTCGATTTGCGGCGCGCGCGGCGGCGCGGCAGTTCGGCTCGCAGTCAGCTGTCCGGGCCACGGCCGGGGGCGGGCGGCGTGGTGCGGCGCAGGGCGAGCGCGGAGCGACACGGCGCGGCGGGAGGAGGGGGCCTCGGCGGCCGTTGCTCGACGCTCGCTGCTCGGTTGGTAGGTACTATTTGGAAAAGAATCGCGCGCGGCGTGCGTTGACCCCTTGCGTCAGCTGATTATTTATCTCGTTTACATTGCTTTATTTAAAAGAAAAAAAATTTTTGATTATTTTAGCATAAATTCGAAGCATTCATGCAACTAAATACGACCATGAGTGAAACAAAATTTTTTTTTAATTACTTTTTACAATTTTTTTTTTCGATTTTTTTAATGGCAATGTGTTTGAAATCACTAATACTATCACCCGGCTTTGTTTTCGGTAGCAGTCTTGAGATACCCGGTATGTATACTAGAGTTAAAAAAAGATGCTTATTTAAGTCAATTAATTGACTTGTAACACATTGGGAAGTGTTGGACGCCTGCTAGGCCGCGTTGGAGGTGTACGGAGGAGCTTGTAGGAAGTCGTTGGATGCAGGCAGCTTACAACAAACTGATGTAGACATTCTTGTGGAAGGCCTATGTTCATTAGTCGCATTCCTGTGGCTGAAGAAAAAGAAAGTTTAATAAACTGAAGCTTTTCTCGATCACGTCACCTAAACTAATGTTTTTCCTATGAGAATTATAAATTTTAAACCTATACCTAATGTTATGATAAATGAATAATGTTGCTTCAAGGTTTGGATGATGATACTGTGCATAGAAGTATCGCATATTTTATAATAATATTGAATATGTTCTTGTTTTACTATTATAAATTGACAGCCTCTTGGCAGAGATTGAAACAGGTTCTTAATTCATAAAGCACATACATGAAGTGTTATTATAAACTATTCCACAAATATAAAAAAATGAGAAAAAGTAAAGTAATAACTAATATTGTAGAATGAATACTATAATAATGGCAGGGGAAATATGGCCGGGATAACGCCAGGTAGAAGAAGAAGAAGAATGCACACTATCACAACATACTATAGCTCCATAAAAATGTAGGGAAACATGTGTTGTCATCGACTATTTTATCGACAACCTTTTATTGATCGAATCTGTCAGTCAATCCCTAGCAACTTTTGGTTGAAATTATTGTAGATTCAGGTATTTGATATTGTTTTTATACGTAATGGATGCTTTCAGCGTATTTATATAATGAAATACTATATTCTTTTCTACCGATATGTATACACGGATTTCCATTTAATTCTATAATATCGTCACAAAATAGTATTGTGCAAAAGTGGCCGGTACCTGTGAAAACTTTAATTATTTCGGAGTTTTACGCCTGCATGAACCACACCTTGGCACTGCACAATGCACTATAATAAACTACGTTTAATAAATATGACCAAGTACTGTAAAATTAAATAAATTATGAAAATGAGCGTATTTTGTTGCTCGCTTAGTTTGACATATTTTGACTCTGGGTCACTGCAGGCTACTTCTGTGTAAACGTATGGTCGCATCATGCATCTCGCTTTAACATATGAGTCAAATTATTCTATCTCTTTCAAATGTTCGGCAATGGCCGATCTATGTTTTATACTAAATCTATGAACAATATGAACTCTACAAAATTATGTGGAACTATGACAAGGACGACAAATTGTGTTTTGTCACTTTCATTCTTATGGTTTATGCATAAGACTAAGTGAGATGGACTATAACATGTAAAATGCATGTCAAGCGTAGACAGAAAATATATAGACGAATTGATACGACTTGTAGCATTCACACAAGAAGAGTAACAACTTATGTCTATGACGTGCTAAGAAACGAGACAGAATGATAATAATTCTTGTATCACGGCGCGTGCCGGTTTTTTCAAGATTAGCAATTTTAATTTGCTAAAGAGATTTTGACAGTTGACAACGTAAAGTGCAGTTTTATTGAATTAATTTACGAATTTTGTGTTAAATGATATTAATCAGGTGATAATAATCGAAGTTCAAGTGACGAACAATATTTTTAAAAGTAAAAGTGAGACGGTGTAGCGTTATTGGGTGTAAAAGTAATAGTTAAAAGGAAAATACCAGACGTGTCTTTTTAATTTCTTTTAATACGTAAGCTTACCACGATTAATTCATCACTAACTATTTAATGTATATTATATACACCTACATTACTCATTTCGAGTTTATTCTTTCAAGTTATAAGTAACATTATTGATATTTAAAATTGTAACCGATACGATTCTCAGTTCAGTGTTGCCAATAGATTATTACCCGCACGTAGTGGAATGCATTTTGTAGTACAGTATTTTGTTCTCGCGTAGACTGTATCTTAATAAACGAATATATTGTGAAACGTGATTTTATGATAAAATAACGAAGGCGGATATTTATAATTTTTCAGTTTTCCTGTAAATGACCACATCTGTCAAAAGTCTGAATTTTAACTACTGGACGTTCTCAGTGGACACCATAATCATGGTTGAAAATTTGTAGCAATCATTTTGAGAAAAAAAAAACTTACTCGACTGTTTCCTGATGCTGTCATAATACTGGTAAATTGCAATTATTCTATATATAGGTAGCAGTATTTGGTAGACAATTTACTTATTTACTAACATGGTATTAAGTTGTTTCAGACATGGTAATCCTACACCTAAGCCATTTGAATTATTGTGTCATTGTTGTTTTTTAGGACATAGCAATAACTTCCTTCAGTTTACAAGAACCATTGTATATAGAAAGTGATAATAGTTTCGAACTGCTGTGACTGTAGGTAATACTTTAATTTAAAATCATAATATTGTATGGAAATATTATTTTAATTCTGATCAGTACAGTTTAAAATAGTAGAGTATATAAATAGACTGTGTTAATAATGAAATTATATTTAATATAAGTAGTATAGTATATAGGCTTTTTAAATTAATTTCTAACAAAATTTTCCCTCTTGCTTGTAGACTGAATATCCTGATGCTCACACCATGCTTCCCATATTATTGAAACGACGTGCGCCTTTGTTCCTTGCCTTTGTCCTTAGTCAATACGTCCGTTCGTTTACAGCCACCTAAGTACTCAGTTTGTCATTACGTATTTTGGAGACTTTCAAATATAATTAAAGTGTAATCTTTGTAGTTTCATTTATTTAGAGCTCCGACACCCAACCCTACACAAAAACCTTATTTATAACAGAGCACCACATTAGTGATCAGGACTCTTGGTGAAGCTCCTTCGAAGGAAATTTCCAGCGCGGCGATGAGATGAGTAGCAAGCAGGGGTAAGTGACTCCTGCCTGACCCTCCGGTGACCGAGCCAATGTCACCTGTCCTCGGTGATCGGTGGTTTTAAAAAGCACAATGTATTTTATGGACAGGAATTTTGATATTATAACAGCATATCGACAGTTCCCCAAAATTCGAATGTCAATAAATTTGAGACCAACTGAGTTATATCTACAAATTCAAATGGCAGTCACAGGTTTCAAATTTCGCTTTTAAAAGCCTTCGAATCAATAATATGTATATATTATTAAAAGTGATTTGAATATTGAAAGTGATTCGCACCTAGAAAATATCAAACTGTGGGGTAATTTTTTATCGTACGTTAACCCTAAATATTACGTATTTTTCAACTGACAGATTAGTTTTCTCTGCCAGTGGCACGCCAACTACGAGTCTATTAGTATTATCTGTCTACGATGTCAAGTCTATTTTGATACTACGTCTATGCCATGATTAAAGAATAGAGGGGATGAAACATAAGGTCACGTGACGCGTACCACTTTGATTCACAAACATGGCGGCGGCTCCGCCCCTAAAAATAGTGATACGCTAGTACCAAATTTTTTATCGATATCGATCATCAACAGTGGCATACGACTAACATTAATATAACATTTTTAATTTTTGCTTTACATGTCAATTGAGTATAAACAGGGGATTTTAGGACTTGACAGTCAAGTCTTTAAAAATTAAATCTGATAATAATAGGTCAATGTTTTGATATTTTTTTCATGCTATGATTTATTTGATGGGTAAGTTTTACCTGATGATTGGATTGGATTTGTCAAATAATACACACGTGAGATAAAATACAACTTTATTAATAGCTAGAATTCGGTTGCGACTTCGAATATACCACACTTTTTTCCTTAAGCACCAATTTTCACCATGTCAATATTTCTTTTGCCAAATTATAACTAAAATCTAAAAAAAAACAGACATTTAGCAAACAACAATGAAAATATGTACACTAAACTAACAACTTAAATATATAAATAGACATAAAATATCTACACAAAATTAACAATTAAAATGTAAAAATAGAAATTAAACAATTAACTAAATAAACACAATTAACTAAATAAACTGACATTATTGTGTTCTGTGACATGAACTATTGTAATTTTAAATGGCGATATAAAAAAAAGAAAAAAGAAGACAGTTCGTGTTGCTGACGAAGTTTCTTGCGCCACTTCTTCTTCACAGCTACAACACGTTCCGAAGCAGTGGTAGCAGAAATGAACAATCCAAAAGATCTTTTGAAAGACTATTTGAATAAATAATAATAATAATAATTAATCTTTATTTCATTACAACATGTTTACAACATAATAACACCCTGACTCCTGAACTAGGAAGCCCTGTATAACAGAAGTCAGTCTCTTTCGACAATTATTTATTTAACAGCTGCTTTATATAAAAAAATATGAAACTCGAAAAAAATAAAAATAATTAAAAGACTTAATAAACTATGTAACAACACTAGATCGCCAAATGAAATGAACTTAAACTATAAAGAATATTTTGATTTTGATTTTGAATAAAGGAATTGTAGCGGACATCGCGAACGAAGGCAGGAAATCAGCACTAGAATACAAATATTTTTCGAATAATTCAATCAAACAAAAAAAAAACATAAGGTACATACATACATAAACATACAAGCGGTGAATAATGTGGACTATAGATTTTAATTTATGTATAAATATTGACTGCCTCAGTGGCGTAGTTGTATTATGGTACGGTTACAAGGCTGAGGTCTCAAGTTCGAATCCCGGGTCGCGCAAAGTGATATCGGATTTTTCTATTCATTATCAGCACAGTCAGGAATTTGTGCCCAATATTGCGATAGGCTCGCCACCCACAACATCGTAGGACGGAACATACAAGGCGAAATAAATAAATAACACCCAATAGTCACATACATAGTCCTGACCCCACATTAAGATCGAGTCTTGTTTCGTGGGTATCAGAACTACGAGGAGAGACGACGGCGCTCTACGGGGGGGT